>JAHHFK020005868.1:0-101741 GCA_024533555.2 Aedes koreicus
TGTTGAACCTTTGCCAGCAGACTTATATCTTTTCGGAACGGAAAACTCTTCAAGTTCCTGGTCAATAAAAATTTATGACTGAAGTGGTTTCGTAGTTATTCCGTATTTTTTAATCCAGAAACAACGCTTTCTTTGTGAGAGCGTACAATGCGTGCATTAAATATATGTGTTATATACTGATCGTCAATCAGTTTGGACGCAATTTTTAATCGCTCGCGACCACGCGCATTTTTGTTTTATTAATTTTTGCTTTACATTTCGTTTTGTTCTTGAGTGCTTTTTGCCGGTGCCGTATTCAAACATGAGTCAAATTAATTGTGAAGTGTGCTTATTGGACTCGTTTGTCGATTCCGTTATGTGGACGTGTATTGGATGCACACGCAAGTTTCACGCCGCTTGTGTAGGTGTGAGCAGTTAGACGAGGCTCACTTCGGAACCTTAAAAAACACAGAAAAGCCGTTGATCCGTCGTAATTTGGGCTACCATGTTGTGGCTCTTGCCAAACTCTGGTAACCGCAACATTTGAGTTCAACGTTCTAACACAGGGACAAAAGGTCCTGGCTGGGCAAATTAGTGAAAACACGGAGTTTATGCATCGACTTGCTGTCCACCAGGAAAAGCCAAATTTAGTCTCGGAAGCTATTGAGAGTATGGAAGTCATTCTCACTAGCATAAGGTATGAGCTGTCTTCCATTCACAGAAACAGTAGTTTGGCCGGAAGTACTACGATGCTGAAAAATCATTTAACTTCTTTAGTTGACATAGCAATGACTTCAACAATGCATACTCTAGCAGTTGATCTAAAAAAGGAGCTGCTAAATATTAGTCAACTCAATCGGCTGAGCATAGAAATGGCAGCCAGTTTTAATATGCAAAACAACTCTATGCTAGAGCTCGATATCTTGGACGAGCTAAAAGCACTGACTGCGAACATAGACGCAATACCAAGACATGGGGAAGCACACACCAATGCACATTTAACTGGCCAAGTCCTGCTGGACCCGCAGCTGCTGCCGTCGGCACTCGTCCACCTCAACCCGGCCGTCGCCGACGTGTCGGAAACCTTCCGGTAGTAACATGATATCTGTGTCTAATACACTCTTCTTGCACCGATTAATTTACAAACTAGGCCTGCACACCGAATGGAAATGCACTTTGGCACGGTTGTGGTATTTTTCTTTAAAATCTAGTTCTAGATATTTGCACTTGGTTGCAGGAAACAGAATCAATAAGAATAATAAACTCATTAGTTTTAATAATTTTAATTTATCGACCAACTCGAATCTGCAAACCCTTCCACCTAAAACATAATTAAGTACCGAAATTATAGTTTATTGCCAAAATATAACCCGTATGAAAAGTGCGCTAAAAATTCAAGAAATTCATAATAAAATTTTGGGTTGCTCATTCCCAATAATAATGGCAACTGAAACCAGTTGGGATCAAAGCGTTAGGAGTGAAGAAGTCTTCGGAAATTCTAATAATGTTTTTAGAAATGACCGCAATTTGGAAATTTCTGAAAAGAGTCAGGTGGGGGTGTATTAATATTAGGTGCGCAACTAAGTTCCCGCTGTTTAGCAATAGATGGCGTCAGTAGTAAGAGCTGGTCGAATGTTGTACATCTCAAGCGTCATAAACTAAACTCAGACATATGGTAAACAAACCGCTTTGCCAAATCAGTGATTTTGGTTTAGTGTTATATATTTTAGTTGTTTGAAGATGTCTGATTTCGTGCCAAATAATCGTCATTTGCGGGAAGTGTTGATTTTCTTCTTTCATTTGAAGAAAACGGCGGCTGAAGCACATCGAGAGCTCCAAAAAGTTTACGGTGATGCTGCTCTGAGTGAAACAACGTGTCGTGATTGGTTTCGTCGCTTAAAAAAACGGTGATTTCAGTGTTGATGATCGTCCGCGTGAAGGAAGGCCAAAAAACTTCGAAGACTCTGAATTGGAGGCATTGCTCGATGAGGATCCTGTAAAACGCAAGAAGAGCTTGGTTCAGGATTAGGAGTTTCCCGCCAAGCCGTTTCTAAGCGATTGCATGCGTTGGGAATGATTCAAAAGCAAAGAACTTGGGTTCCTTACGATTTGAAGTTAAGAGATGTTGAGCGTCGTTTTTTCGTCTGTGAACAACTGCTCCAACGGCAAAAAAGGAAAAGTTTTCTACATTGCATTGTGACGGGTGACAAAAAATGGATTCATTACAGTAACTCAAAACGGAAACATTCATGGGGACTGCCCGGGCATGCTTCAACATCGTCGCCTAGGCCGAATATTCACGCTGCGAAGGTTATGCTGTGTATTTGGTGGGACCAAGTTGGTGTTATTTATTATGAGCTGTTGAAACCAAACGAAACCATTACCGGGGAACGGTATTGAACTCAATTGATGCGATTGAGCCGAGCACTGCACGATAAACGGCCACAATACGAGCACAGACACGAACAAGTGATTCTTCAGCATGACAACGCTCGACCTCACGTTGCGAAATTCGTGAAAACCTACTTGGAAACGCCCAAATGGGAAGTCCTACCCCATCCGCCATATTCTCCTGATATTGCACCGTCCGATTATTACTTGTTCCGTTCGATGGCACATGGTCTCACTGGTCAGCAATTCCACTCATATGATGACATCTCAAAATGGCTTGATTCTTGGATAGCATCAAAAGACGAACAGTTCTATCGAAATGGTATTCACGTTCTACCAGAAAGATGGGAAAAAGTCGTAGCTAGTGATGGGCAATACTTTGAATAATTCGTTTGTAACCTTTGTTTTCAAAATAAAGTTCCTTTTTCACCAAAAAACAGGGAGAACTTAGTTGGGGGCGCACCTAATAGATATTGCTACCAAATTTGAATTCAAAATTATTGATACTTCAAAAGTTAAGGGATTGGAAGTTTGGGGAAGGGGAATGTTTCTTAGTTTCCCCCGAATGTAACAAGTAACAGGATCCCATGTTAAAATATAGTTTAGAGTGAAATTCCCAACACCTATCCCAAACAAAATAGAAGAATCAATATATTAAATAATATAATAATTAGAAACAAAGTTGACGTTCAAAATCAGCCTTCACTGTAAAAAAATAAACGAAGCTTACGTTCCAGGTCTCTGGGCAGAGGAACGTTGCAGAATCCACAAAATGAGTTCGATTTTTAAAAATTAGTTCACTGTCAAAAATACAGGGCCCGAAAACAGCCGAACGAATTGACTCGGGGTTCGCTTAAGTACAAGGAAAGTACAATCCGCGTTGAAGGTTCTCTTCCATTCCAACTGTCTACGGTAGAAGAAGTGGCAAAAATTGTCCGTGAAAGTAACCAGTGAAGAAGACTTAGTCCGTGGTGATTTATAACAGAAAATATATAGTATAAGGCCCGAGCGAGCCAGGTATAAAAAATATCGGTGGTTTATAAAAGCACGTGCCCGATTAGTAAGGTAGAATTCACGGGACTTTTCCTATGAGATTTTGGACACGCATCTTCGCGGCAGTTATTGTGGCTGCCTGGCGCTTAAGTGAAGATTTTTCTTTCCGAACCTTGTTCTTCCCTTCCCATGTCCCGTTACAAAGTATACGAACATTTTTTTTCACATTGCAGACGTAATTATGTCTGGATTTCCCCCAGAAGTGAAAGTTCACATATATGGAGATTTAAATCAACGTAGTGCTGACTTCATTTTAGCATTAGCATTAGCATTAGCATTGACGTTTGCACACATCGTGGATGGAGCTACGATGAGGAATAATTCGTTGGAGTCATTGCATGTCACCATGAAACGTTTCCAGTTACGTTTCTTCACACAATAATCTCCACGCAGACATTCCTCGATCGCTCACCTAGCCACGTCCATACAACCGTTGGTGATAGGGAGGATTTGATATCTACCTTAAGAAGACACGGGGAACCCAGGTAGCCTTCAGTAGATATCAAAGGAAAAAAGTAAATGAATAGTCGGAGAGAATAATTGAACAGAATGCCCTGTTTGGTGTACAGAACAAAAATTTATTTAAAAAATAGTCGTTGGGAGCATCTAGTCTAAGAAGGTGAAGTGATGCTCCATTTCTCTTCAAACGGTTGGGACTTAAGCATTAACCATAGCCCTAGATCCCTATGGCTTATGGTTATAGCGCCATTACTCGCTCTCTGAAAAGAGAAGAATGTCTGGAAATAAGAACGGGTGGTGAAAGAGAATTTGTCAGATTTCTTGGATGGCAACAAAAACATTGCGTTCCCTTAATATACAACTTTATGCATCATTGTTTATTTCTTGTTACCGATATATAAATCAATATATTCTACGGCCACCAGGTAAGAATGGTTTATGATTGAAATAAATGATAAATAAATAAATAAAGCCTTTATCTTTATTCATTACCGATCGTAGTGCTGACTTCATTTTAGAGACAATGAAAACGAGTGCCTCTTACTGATCGTTGGGGAGAATGAAACATTGCAGCTTGGTTTCGACAAAACTGCAGGTCTTGGGCTCAACCAAGTTAATCATGTAAAAAACCAGCAAAATTTCTATTTAGATTTTTATTGACAAATATTGAGGAACATTTCTGAGTAGCTGAATCACTTTTTCCATTATCGAAAAATGAAGCTTTTTCACACAGCAATTGAGTTTTCGTTATTTATCCATGAATACAAAAGACCCGACGACTTCGGATATGAAGAGGTCTTCCAATATCATTTAGCAAATTATGATATCATAAGAAACAAGCTTATCAGAATTGATTGGCAAACCATTTTTAAGAACGATGCAAATATTGAGACTTCTGTTAAGTTTTTTTTATATATTATTGTTCGAAATAATATTTGAACAAGTAGCACTCGAAAAAATAAGGCGACAAGGTAAGTCAAACCAGCCAGTTTGGTATAATAAACAAATAAAAAATTTGACAAATCGGAAACAAAAAACACACAAAACATACAAAAGAGATGGTAACAGCAATAACCTGGCAAACTACTTGAGTATTTGCGATGAACTGATTCTAACCATAAAAAATGCATTTGATGAGCACAATTCAAAAACTTTTTTTGAAATTATGTCTTGTCAAAACAATTTTTCAATTATGTTAAAACTAAATTGAAATCTGTCAATTTCCCATCTAGAATGCATCTTAACTCAAATGTTGGTAATAACGCGGAAGAAATTTGCTATCTATTTGCAACATTCTTTCAAGAAATATATACCACATTTGCTGAAGAAGATCGCGATTATGAATATTTCGATTTCTTCCCAGGATTTTCAAGGGACATTGGAGTTAGTAAAGTCGAATTTCAAGACATCTTGCAAGGTTTGAAAAATTTGGACGTTTCTTAAGGTTTCGGCCCTGATGAAATACCACCCATATTTATGAAAAACTTAGCATTGGAACTTACAGCACCTTTATTTTGGGTATTTAAGCCATGCCACTGAACTATGGGATCGTTCCCAAACTATGGAAAAGTTCCTACCTAGTACCTATTTTTAAAAGTGGAAAAAAACGGACATTTGTAACTATCGTGGAATTGCCATTATTTCCTGCATTCCTAAACTTTTTGAAGCAATCATTAATGAAAAATTGTTCAGTCACAAATCAAAAACAGAATAACTACCAAGCAACATGGCTTCTTCAAAGGACGATCGACTAGCACAAATTTACTGGAATTCGTTAACTGTTCTCTGACTCTGACTGTTCTGAATGGACAATGGTAACCATGTAGAAGCTCTTTATAAGACTTCAGCAAGGCTTTTGATCGCATTGACATACCCATGCTTCTTTTTAAATTGCAAAAATGGGCCAGGAATTCTCGAATGGATGGAATCCTATCTCACTGACCGCCAACAAATAGTTAGATTCAAAGGGAAGATATCAAACCCTATTCATGTCACCTCTTGGAGTCCCCCAAGGCTCTCATTTAGGCCCCCTCTTATTTATTTTGTTTGTAAATGACGTTTCCTTTATACTTAAAAACCTTAAATTTCTTGTTTATGCTGATGACCTTTCAGAAATAAATAAACGCTTTCTTATGTCTGGTGTAACAAAAGTATTTTGCAGCTGAACGTAATTTTTTTTAAAGAGAAACACGTTTTAACGTTCTAATGGTGGTTTATTAACTGAACTTAATCGACTTTACTACTTACTAAAATTGTTTTTATTTATCATTCTTTTATCTTATATACTAACTTACAATTTCAAGTGTTTCAGCCCAATGGGCTCTTCAGCTTTGTTTGTATGTTTTATATGTTTTATGTGTTTAGTGTGTTTTATGTTACAAATTAATTTTCAGATCAGCCCTTGGGGCATTGTTAGTTAAAATTTGATTACCTACTTAGTCTACAACTACAACTACAATTTGAAAATCCTAGGGGTAGGGAACCAGATTCCGGATGATCTGGTGATCCGATGTCAGGCAGCGTGCCCTGTACCGATTGATAGACTCACTAAAGCGATCGTCGAGCATCTTTATCTCGGCCAGACGGTGGACCTCGAGATGCTTGTCCTCGGGGAGGTGTTCCCCCTCCCCCTGCGCCCCTTCTTTTCCAGGCGCTGCATTAGGAAGTGATTTGTTTTTGCTGGAGTCTCAGGGGTTGGGTTGTCTGCAGCAATGCCTGTAGATTTGAATGCCTTATTCGCTGACTGCGTTGTTTTGCGTGTATATCTCGTGCTTGTTTTCGGAGATTGCGTGCGACCTCTGATGGGTTGGGATGGCGTTGCGCAATTGTATTAATTCTTTAGTGGGTCTATCAATGGGTACAGAGTTGCTCACCTGATCAATCACCGGTACATGTTGCTCCCGGGCCTGGGAGATCGCTTGCTCGATGCTCTGCAGCTGCCGTTCGATGTCATCAACCGAATCAAGGTGCATGTTGAAATCGATGTTGTCGTCAACGTGTTGTCGGAACCTCTCCCAACTGGCGCGATGGTAGTTCCGTCTGGTGATTCGATGCCGGTTGACCGAGGAGCCAACTTCGGCCACCACCGGATAGTGGTCCGAGCTGAGCTCCTGGTGTACTACCGGCTGGGCGATGTTGTTCCCCATGTTGGTGAGGAAGATGTCGATTGTCGAATGGACCCCGGATCTGCTCAACCGGGTGGGAGTATCCGGGCCCAGGACGGTGTAATGGCCCTCTTCCAGGTCTTCCTGCAGAATTATTCCGTTTCGGTTGCGCCGGGTGTTCCCCCAGGTTTCGTGTTTCGCATTTAGGTCGCCGGCGATGATAAACTGCCCCTGCCTCCGAGTTAGCTTGCGAATGTCGTTCCGTAGGACCGTTGTTGTTCCGTTAGCGGTGCTGGCTTGCTTGGGACAATAGGCCGCGATGATGGTGATAGGGCCGACGGCAGTTTCGACCTTGATTCCGATGGCTTCGATGGACTGCAGCTGAAAACTCGGAAGCAGATGGCAGTTGATGTTGTAGCGCAGGGCGATCGCAACTCCTCCTCCACTAGAGCCGCTACGATCAAGTCGCACAATCCGGTATCCGGGGATGAAAATGTTGTGTTCCGGCTTGAGATGTGTCTCGGTGACGATGGCGATGTCGATGGCCTTCCTGTTAAGGAAGTCACCGAGCTCAAATGTTTTGTTCCGGATGGAACAAGCATTCCAATTGAGGATGCTGATGGTGCGTTTACGGTCCATATTTGAAAATAAATTTCATCGTCACGGATGTGGCGGCTTTGAGCTGTTCCTCCTTCGAGCGGCAGGAACGTACTCGACCATTTGCTCCGAGTCATAGAGCTGTCCATCGACGGGTGGTTGCGTGGAGGTACTGCAACTCGGATTGCCCCAGCCTGGCGGAGGAGCCGAGTTGGGAGCGGCGGCGGCTGCCGCGAATCGATGATGAACGGAAGCTGCCGGGCGGTTTGCATGGCGGTGATTTAATGGGATCGGCGGTAGGTTTGGCACCTGGTACTGAAGCGACGGGAAATTCTCCTCGTTCATCGGAGGTGGTGAACGGCGTTGACCAGGCCGGGACTTGGTGGATGACTGCTTGCGGATCGCCAAAAACTCCGCACGTTTGGGGCAGGCTCGATTGCTGCTCTCGTGATTCGCGCCACAGTTTGCGCACTTCAATGGGGCACCTTCGTCCATCGGGGCACAATCGTTGGTGCCGTGTGCTCCGGCACATTTGCCACATCGCGGTTTCATGTGGCAGTTTCGAGTTCCGTGGCCGAACGCAAGGCAGTTGCCACACTGCGTCACGTCGTGTTGCCTAGGGCGATACCGGTCCCACTCGACAATAACGTTGAAGAGGGCCCGTGTTTTCATCAGGTCCGCCATCGTGACGGAATCCTTCTTCAGATGGACCAGATAGAGTTGGTCCCGATAATTTCCCTGTTGCTGACGTCTAATTGGGAACACCTTCACTGGTTTCAGAGCAGCGCTTGCAGCTCAGTGATATTTCCTCCGGGGGGGATGGGAGGACGCAGAATCACCTTCAGCGGCTTGCTTCCGGGTGCGTCGTGGGTGTAAGAATTCGTGTTGCTTGGCGACTAGGTGAGCGCCAACAGCACGGTAGTCAGCCTCCGTCGAGCACATAATTTTGTGCCCGTACTGCACAGCTTGTACAGCGGTTCACTTTAATCGCTGCAAGCTCCGTCCTTAGAGCAGCGATGTCCTTTGACGTGGTGAAGAGCGGCGGGACTTTCACCTTCTTTGGTACCTCCTGTACCGGGAGCGCAGCAAACCGATTGCTCGCTAGTAGTCGGGCGTTGGGGTCCGCTGGATCGGCGTCGTCATGGCGCAGCCGCTTGGAGCTGCTTGGTTTCGGTATGGCTTCAGGAGCTGATGCCGCTGGCGCGGATGTCACAGCGTATTGATTTTTTCGACCCATTGCCACGGCAACAGGTCGAGTGGAAAAAACTTGCACAACTTTGCAGCGCTTCCTTTTGGCTTGCTACCGCTAAAAAATGAGCAAGCGCAGGTGATATAGATCACGAACCGGACACGCAATCGTGGGAAATGGGAGGGGGGGGGAAAAAAGGGAAAAAATTTTTAAGGGGGAACGAAAAAAAAGGAACAGGGGGGAGTGTGGGAATCGCGAGAAGGGGAGGGGGGGGGGGGGGGGTGAACTTACTCGAATGATACAGATGGTATTTATATGCTTATGGTTTCTATGCGGTTGTTATTTACTGTACTATAGTAACCGGTGTTGCTATGGTGTTGTTGTATATAACACGTATGGCAAGCAAGTAACTAAAAGACTAATCAAGGGTTGCTGTGATTGTCAACACCCCCTCTCAGTTATTTGCTTCTAAACCTAACTTGCTTCTTAAAGCGACAAATGTTGGAGCAGATAGGGACTTCGTGAGGATGTCTGCTTGTTGCTTCTGGGTCGGAATGTAAATCAATTTAATCTTACCATCTGCAACTGCATCACGGATGAAATGGTACTTTACGTCAATGTGTTTAACTCGCCTCGTTTCTTCACGTTCAGTCATCGCAATTGCTCCTTGGTTGTCTTCATATACTGGTACGGGAAACTGCAGTGCATCTTGTTGAAGATCGTTTATCAATCCAGTTAACCAAATCGTCTCACTTACGCAGGAACTCATGGCAACGTACTCGGCTTCGGTAGAAGACATCGCCACAGTTGTTTGTTTCTTCGACGACCAGGCGACAATGTTTCCGTGAACCTTCAGCAGAAATCCGGAAACACATTTGCGGTCAGATTCATCGCTTGCAAAGTCTGCATCTACGTATGCAGCTACTGTTGATTCCTTCGGATTTCTTCTGTAAACTAATGCCATATTTTTCGTTGCTTGTAGGTATCGTAGCACCCGTTTGGCATGCTTCCAATGCTCTTCTCCAGCTGCGTCCTGGAACCCTGCCAAGTATCCAACGACAAAACACATATCTGGTCGAGAACCCATCATGATGTACATGAGGTTACCGATGAGCTCGCGGTAGGGGTGCGCACAATTTCCATCTTCTCGCTTCAACTGTAGTTTCGGTTCGGCTGGCGTCTTGGCAGGATTGCAATTTTCCATGCCAAAACGAACAATTACCTTTTCGATTTATGCTGTCTGGGATAGCTTTGTCACTCCATTGTCCAAATCCCTTTCGATTTTGATTCCAAGGAAGTGTTGTAACTGCTTCATGTCCGTCATCTCGAATTCGTGCATCAACTTCATCCTAACATGTTCGATGTTGGCCTCATTCTCAGCAGCGATCAGAAGGTCATCTACGTATACCACAATGTATACCGTGTCGCTTTTACAGGCTCGAACATACAGGCAATAATCGTGTTTCGATCGCGCGAACCCTAAGGTGGTCAGGAACTCGTTGAAATGGCTGTTCCAGCATCTGGGTGACTGTTTTAGACCGTAAAGTGAGCGATGTAGCAAACACACTTCATCAGAACTTAGTGCTACCCCCTCTGGACACTGCATGTACACCTTCTCGTTGAGTTTTCCATGCAAGAAGGCGGTCTTCACATCTAGCTGGTGAATCTTCATCCCATTCGTCGTTGCTAGTGCCAATAGAGTTCGAATCGTAGTCAATCGTGCCACAGGTGCATACGTCTCCTTGTAGTCCACATGTCTCTTTTGCGCATAGCCCTTGGCTACCAGCCTCGCCTTGTAGCGCATAGGCCGCCCGTCAGCATCCGACTTCAAGTTAAATACCCATTTGCATGGTACGGGTCGTACCGCAGCGGGGTGTTTAACCACGGTCCAAGTTTGGTTTTTCTGCAGCGCCTTCAGTTCGTCTTGGATCGCTTGCCTCCACTCAGGCTCATTCGGATGACCAACTACATCGGTGTAACATTCGGGAACCTGTACGGAATTTACACCAGCAGAAAGAGCTCTATATGGAATAAAATCAGAAAACCAACCTGGTCTCCTGCACTCCCGACCACTAGACCTCGGATTATCAACATTAGATGTGTTCCTTTCTGATTGTGGTGGGAGTGCCGTTGCGCCTTCCTCGTCGTTTTCTTCTTCTCCGGCAGTGGAATACCCATCGGAATCACGAGCATCATCCTGGACGTCTTCATTTTGGTCTTCCGGTAGCTGCACTTTATTTTCCCCCTCTTGCTCGGGAATCGGTGATATGTTCTCCGGAATAACAAATCGACGATCAACGCTTTCACTTGATGACTTGAACGGGTATGCTGCTTCGTTGAATCGGACATCGCGAGCCACAAAAATTTTCCGCGATTCCTGATCCCATAGACGGTATCCTGTTGGTGCGTATCCAAGCATAATGCACTTTCGTCCGGTTGGATCCAGCTTACCTCTCTTCTGCTTCGGTACCCAGGAGAATGCTTGGCACCCGAACACTCTCAGCTTGGTGACATCGGGCTTCTCTCCATGCCAACGTTCCGCAGGTGTTTGGTTACCTTTTATTGCTTCCGTCGGACTTCTGTTTGTAACGTATACTGCATTCAGGACCGCTTCTCCCCAGAGATATTTCGGTGCACCTGATTCCGTCAGCATTGCTCTTATTTTTTCAACTATGGTGCGGTTGAATCGTTCGGCCACGCCATTTTGTTGCGGGGTGTAGCCCACCGTTGACTCAACCAGGATTCCTTTTTCTTTGTAGTAGGCCAGCTGCTCCTTAGAAAAATACTCACGGCCGAGATCACATCGTAGGGTTGCTATTTTCGTTCCAAATTTAGCCGTCGCCATTGCCTCGTAGACCTTGAAATAATCGAATACCTGATCTTTTTTCTTCAACAGATAAACGACTCCGAAGTGGGTATAATCGTCTACGAACGATAGAAAATAACGATAACCATCAGATGTTCCCGGGGTGATTTTCCCACACACGTCCGTGTGCACACGTTCCAGTGGTCTTCGTGTCTGCGGTCTCGTATTATTGAACGGTAGTCTTACCATGTTAGCTTCAGCGCAAATATCGCAAAATTGAGCATTGCCATGCACATCGTTCAATCCGTCGACCATCCTGAAATTCTTCAGTTTGAGCACATTTTTGAAGCTGAGGTGCCCATACCGCTTATGCCAAAGTTGCAGTTTTTCGTTGTTATCCACTGCCAACGCCGATCCATTGGGTAAACGGTTCATTCGCAGGTAGAATAGATTACCCTTCATTTTCGCAATGCCTATGGTTTCACCGTCCTTTGTCAAGATTGCTTGATCCGGCTTGAATTCGACGTACACTCCTGCTTTCAATAACCTCGCCAACGATAGTAGGTTATACTTTAACTTCCTGACGAAAAGCACGTGTCCGAACGCCAATGTGTAACGATTTTCTTTTACACGCAACTTGCCTTTCACGGTACCTTCCTTGGTTGCTACTAATACCTCCCCATCTTTTGCACTGTCGATGTGAATTGGCTCATGTAATTCGTGGATGTCCTGTAAATATTCTTGGTTGTTGACCATGTGGCTGCTCGCACCCGAGTCCAAAATCCACTCGATTTCATGCTGGTCATTACACATCTTAGCACCGGAAACAAGCGCCACCTCCTTGTCGATTTGAATTTTCGCCACCTGAGCCCGATCGGATCGATTTTTTAACTTGGGACAAGCAAACTTTTTATGCCCAAACTCTCCACAATGATAGCATTTACCGAAGAATTTATCTGATTTTTCATGCCGCTTGCCAGATTTCGCTGCCAACACAATTCCGTCCAAAGCACTCGAACCGGATTCTCTTCCAGAACGCTTTTGTTCCTCCGCTAGAAGGCGTGCTTTGACGGTCTCAAGCTTCAACTGTTGATCGTCTAAATTTTCCATCGCCGTGGTAACCACATCTTAACTAGGTGGTAACGAAATAAACAGCTGACTCACCGTGTCCAGCTCCGTAAGCGTGGCACCCGCATCCTTAAGCTGTCTACTCAGCTCATCAAATCGACGAAAATGATTCGCCAGCGATGTTCCTTCCTCCATTCGTAACATAGCCATTGACCGCCGAATGTACGTCTGAGCAGCAAAACCTTTCTTCGCGAAGGTATTTGCCAGTGATGTCCACATTGCTTTCGCGGTTTCCTTGTCGCGAATGTACTCCAAATGGCTGTCCGCTATGTACGCCACCAGAAGTGCTTTTGCCTTTTCGTCCTTCTCCTGGAATGCCGGTTTTGCTGCCTCTTCCACAGGTGGGTCCTGTGTGATTGCTTCCTTTACTCCGTGGGCCGAAAGCTGAGTCTCTACTCGAAATTTCCACGTGTCATAGCCCTCACCGGAAAACTGCACGATTCCTGCTTTCTTTGCACTGGACATCCTGGATCTGGAACGGCTTCAAGAATGTTTCCTTTTCACTTCGCTCTTGGGTATGGCGTGTCTGGGCCCATAACCTAAAGAGAAACACGTTTTAACGTTCTAATGGTGGTTTATTAACTGAACTTACTCGAATGATACAGATGGTATTTATATGCTTATGGTTTCTATGCGGTTGTTATTTACTGTACCATAGTAACCGGTGTTGCTATGGTGTTGTTGTATATAACACGTATGGCAAGCAAGTAACTAAAAGACTAATCAAGGGTTGCTGTGATTGTCAACAGAGTCACGCCAAGAGGAACATGCGACACTTATTTCGATTAGTTCCCATTTTCCGTGTATGTATGATTCAGATGGGCTGCTCGATAGGTAGATTTGGCTTCTCTCTTGGCGTGACTCTTTATAGGGACTCTAATGCCGACGAACCATGAACGTGAACGATCTCGTGTCGTTTTCGCGCACTTGCTTCACCTTTTCTTCCTGCTTCGGCTTATTCTTTTTCTTTTTTCTGTCTGCTGTCCCGGCATTCTTCCGTGTCAGGAACTCCTTGCACTCCCGCTTCTTATGTTCGGCTTGTCCGCAAAAAAAAAACACACACGACCGTTTCATTTTACTCAATTTTTGATTACAATTGTATACTATCTCTTTTTCTCTCACGGAAATGTTACTCAATCTTCGTTAAAAAGTAGATCTACTCAATTTATGAGTAGATCCACTTTTTACGAAAATAGCAAAAATTGAGTAAAATGAAACGGGCGTGCACACCTGCCGGTTTTGCTTCGTTTTTCGCCGTCAGCACACGCTCCTCCTGAACTTTACCGCCGTACAGCATTTCGCTTTCGTCGATGAGCTTTGCTTGTACAAGCTCTATCGTCAGATCCTGATCTGACCGGCTCTCCAAAGCGGTGGTAAGAGCATCGAATGCCTTCGGAAGGCGGCGCAAAATCATGGCAACTTGCATGTACGCTGACAAATTTTCACCCGAATTCTCCAGCCGAGAATAGAGCTCCTCCATGCCGTACAAAAACTCTTCCATATTCTCACCTTCGCGGCAGTTCATGCTGCAAATTTCCTTCAGCAGCGACCCTTTTCCGGTGTGGGTTGCTTTCTGGTGGTGAGATTTGAGCGCATCCCATGTGGCCTTCGCGGTGGTCTTTGACATGTTGAGGAAAAATGACCGATTTCACAATCGCACCGCGTACTTTCAGGAAACAACTTTGCTTCTACCGTAGTGAAAATAAGAATCACTATTAATCGAATCACGTCGCGCACTTTTCCATAACTATTGGCCCCAATGCTGAGCACATAACCTGTTGAGGTTAAGAGAACTGTGGAAAAAGGGGCTCAGTAGAGGAAAAGTAATACACGTGTGGACGCTAGTACGCTATAGACAAGAATGATTTTATTGACGTTTCTATAAATTGATGATGTTAAGCAGTGTTGCCTGAAGGGCTTTCGTTCAGTCGTTGCAAGTCGAACCGGGGGGTACAACATGAACAGCAGCCTTGAGCGATAAAATGCTAGAAAATCGTAATTGAATACGTTGCACATTACAGTTGGCAATTCTAGATGTCGTTAATAAATCAGATGATGATGTAAAAAACTACAAGGGACAGCCCAATAGGGTTGTACGCAAAGGTAACGTAGGACTACGTAGCAATGTGTAACGAATGTTATTATTTTTAAATAGTCTGTAATAGCGGCATTGATCGATTGGAACAAGCGATTATCTTGATATAGTGGTGGCCTAAAGCCATAGTTGCTGGCTTAAAGGCATTTGTAAATGCTGATAACGTTTTAGTATACCGAAAGATACTTGTCTTGTGCCTATTGCGTATTTCGATGGTTACCTAAGACTGGACTGTGTTTCACTGTACAGGTAGCAGATTTATGGATAAATAATAATAATTTAGTGAATAAAATAATAAAAATAGTGACCTTATAGTGACCAAATAGTGATTAAAAAGAAATTTCCAAATTTAAGTATTTTTTAATCTTTTATAAAGACTGGACTCGGAAAAAATGAGACACACAAAAATGATCACCAAAAATTCATTTTAAATCGGATACTTCTAAAATTTTTCAGGGATTAAATAAGGCCGGAACAAATCTTATTTTTTTCTTTTGTCACCACCCCCCTCCAAAATTTGCGATTATCATGAAGGGGGAAATAAAAAAAAATCAAACATATTTCTGTTTTCTTGCACTGGGAGTTGCGCTGCTCCCTAAACCACGATCACTACGATGTAATGGGTGGAGTGCTTGTAAAAAGAGTGAAAGAGTGACGATAATGTTGAAATAAATTACAGTTAACTCTCCATATCTCGATGTTCTATATCTCGATATGTGACCTCTTGTTTCTTTGTGTCGATGGATATCTCGGTCCCTTGAAGTGGACAAGTAGGCTTTTCTTGTTCTATATGTCGATTCGATGGTCCCTTCAATATATTAATCATATATTAATCGACTCTAGATTGAATAGGGTGACAAATTGCGTCCAGAAGTAAGTGAATTTATTTTAGTAGTGAAATAACTGAAACATGTATGTCTCTCATTGTTGGCTCGGAATAAAAAACAATATGTAAATATTTATATAACGTATAATCATAAGTATGCATAGTTCTACACAAATAGTTTTCATGAACTGCATGAAAAGTTAAATTTATTAAAATTGTCATGCAATTCCTAAAAACTAGATGCATACAATTCTCAAACATTTGACGTTCAGTCATTGTTTACATTAGGTATTTAAACTTTTTTCACCTATTACTTGAGAAAGGTGCGTACTTATGACAGCTACCACGCTATGTAAATACATGTTGTTTTTTATTCCGAGTCTAACCTGAGAAAAATATACTTTTTTTCGATTTTCTCCATAATAAAATAAATTTACTATCTTTTCGACAAAATTCGTCACTCAATTCAATCCAGGGTCCATGAATATAATTCATTGGAACAGCAATCATATGTCAGTCTCAAACTAATCCCCGTTCCCAACGGGTAAGAAACCTGTTAAAACATGAATATAGCTTTTGGAAAACGATACTCGAAAGCTAAGAACAAGTGTGATCATATGTTGAGAAAATGGTGAACACAAAATTCACTGCCTACCGGTGGGAATCGATCCCACACCTTCCAGTACGCTAGACGGGCACTCTACTACTATGCTACGATGAACGTGATGATAACCTCATCAATCTATCGAACCAGTGATGCGATAGAGACGGTCCAACTCCCCCAGTTCGAGGGATGCAATTAAAAAAAAATTCACCATTTTCTCATCATTAGTTCTTCACGTGTTCTTTCGAGTATCGTTTTCCAAAATTGAAATTAAGTCTTGACTCAACAATAGTCATTTAACCTAAAACATGAATATGCGTACTCGTTTAATGTACTCTAGTGGGTCGGGTGGCAATAGGTTGAGTTGTGGTAAATTTTTTTTGGGTTGTGCCCGGTGGTTTTTGGTGGTGGGGGGTTTTTTTTTTTTTAATTTTTTTTTTTTTTTTTTTTTTTTTTTTTTTTTTTTTTTTTTTTTTTCTTTTTGTGTATGTTGTGTTGTTGTTTTTTGGGGTTTTATTTTATTTTTTTTTTTTTTTTGTTCTAACTATATATTAGTTTTGGCATAATTTATTTATTGAATTTCCTCCCACAAGCTGAATGCTCGTACATTTCTCTTAACACTGCTCATGAGATCTTGAGCGAGGCTTTGTCCATCTTCCTTACACAATTTCTCCCAGTTTTTCTTCAAAGCTTCATCGGTTTTGAATGTTTTTCCGCTTTTCTTCAACTTCTTCTTCGTTATCGCCCAAAACTTTTCGATCGGACGAAGTTCTGTTGTATTTGGCGGGTTCGCCTCCTTCGGGACCACATTAACGCCCTTCGCTTCGTACCAATCCATTACAGGCTTGGCGTAATGGCACGAAGCGAGATCCGGCCAGAACAGCGTGGGACCACGGTGAGAGCGGAGGAAGGGCAGCAAGCGCTTCTGCAAGCATTCCTCTCGATATCTGCCCGTTTATGGTGCCGGTTGTAACGAACGGCTTGCTGTACCGTCCGCACTCGCAGATCGCCTGCCACAACAGGTACTTCTTCGCGAATTTGTCCATCTTTCTCTTCCGGAACTTTTCCGGAACCCCCATGCGGGACGTACCGTGAGTGACCAGCCACTCACGGTACAGCTTCCGCGCACGCAATTTGGCCACCGTGTTTTGCTTGTCAGTCCGGTTTGGCGCCTTCCTGACCTTAAAAACACGTAGCCCAGCCCGCTTCATGGTCTGCTGGCCGAACCACTTCGACGAATTGACCTTTTTGGCCACATCTCGGGTGGAAAGGTTCGGGTTATTCTTAAAGTACTGCCTTATCTTCCGCGCCTTCTCTGGGTATTCCGTTTTCGGTTTTCGGCCGCTTCCAGCGCGCCGCTCAATGGTCTTCGTCTCCTGGAACATCTTCACAACGCGCGACACGGTGGAATGGTGGATTCCAGGCCTTTTGCCGATCCATCTGTGCGACTAACCAGGATTATCGATCACCGCCCAAGGTTTGCTGGCGTAGCTCTTCTTGTTTCGAATGCATCTTGAAAACTACTTGACAGATCGCGATCAAATTACACATAAACATAACACTCTAAACACTCTAAACCCAAAATTTCATTAATTTTTACCCACGCGATAAAAGTCCAATCTTTATAAACAAATTAGGTTTGGAAATACCAGTTTACAATAGTTAATGGTCCTCATTCAATTTTCAAACATTGTTGATAATATAGATCTGTAAGCATATAACGAATGACGATGTTATAATTCGCGACGTAAACACACCTGCCAATTAAAATTTTTCAAATTCGAATAAAATATAGAACATAAAAAAAAACTTAAATTTGAGTATATCTATCATTACTGACTAGATGGGTGAATTCTACCTACTTCAATGTTTTAATTCACCCATCTGGTAACCTCACTTGACAGAACACAACGCTGTTTTTTTTTTACTTAATTTTGGGTACTTTTTTCTTAGCGTAGATATACCAGATTTATGAAGAATAGAGTGAGATTTACTTACTTTCATAAATCGTCTTAACCATGGTTTGACGTTTCATTTTATGAAAATGAGTAAAAGTTACTCAATTTTTGATGTATGTTTCGAGTTCTTAAGCAAGATTAAAACGTGTGGCACCAGCGTGTAAGGTATGGATGTTAACCACCGGTTCCTTCTCCTATTATATAAAATTTCGTACATGCAACGTACTTCCTGTGCAGCAATATGAGCTGTTATTTATATCGATTAGTCAAATAGATCTACCGCTAAATTGCGGGAGCAGTTTATTCCCAAGAGGATTGCGTTTTACGAGACGATTTGACGACTGAATGTAGCACTGATGTGCCTACTGGACAAAAGAGTACTCTAGGGCGGCGTTTCCATTTGCCTTAATAGGTGAACAATGCTACGCAATGAGCACAAATCCATCCCAACTGGGTCACGTCAATCGGAAATCTTAATAGAAGCTATGCGCTAGAACCCACAGGGTGTTTCTTTCGTTTCCATTCTCAAATCAGCCTCCCAATTGCATTGGTTTTTTTTTTTAATTTTCAAGGATATATAACTTCTAATTTTTATTCCTTTTTTATATACGAAATTATGTAAATTATCATTTTTCTGTTGTTTCTCCTCTTCTCGGTTTTCTGTCTCTTAATTACAGTGTTTCTTTTTCTTACTTTTCTCTGTTTTTTTTTGTGTGTTCTCCTCTTGATTTTGCGCTTTCCGTGCGCTGCTTATTTCAACTTTAACGCGAGCCCTTCCGCATCGCCGCCTCAAAAGAAACATCATTTCAATAGAAAGGAAAGTGGTCGGTGTATAATAAGGGTAATATTTTCTTTTTTTTTAAACAAATACAGTAAAACGATCAATCATCAGCATCAGTATCATCATCATCATAGTCGTCGCCGTCAGCAGCGTTTAATAAGTGTTATGTTTTAATATAATAGAATAATGCATCAGCTTTTTCCTCACAGTCGGGATTGAACAATAAGATTCCTCTCTGTCTACTTTAAATGTCTCTCTGCAGTCCCATCCCATGTTTCCCTAGTAGAGTTTTCTGCTATTTTTTTAAATATTGAAATATCGAATGAAATGAAAGGAAAACAATTGTTTCATTCCCCGCCAATATAACCCATAAGGTGTGTCAACCAACGAATAACGCCTTCTTCATCCCTGCCCTGCTGTTTAACGAGTTTCGTAACGCCCAATGTCTGCTCTTCATCAATCTCTGTGTCTGTCTGTGTGGAAGCTCATCATATTTGGTTTTTAGCTGCTACTACTGCTGATGCCTTCGCTTCTCGCTTCTTCCACGCGATCGAATGTTCCTTGAGCGCCCCATTTTAAGGTCGTTTCCAAACCGGGTGCTGCTCGATTGAATGGCTAGTTTTGCACTTTGTTTTAGTTTTAACTATGATTTTTTATTCTCTGCTTGTTCTTGTTTTCTTCTAGAGCTAAGTTTAGGGTTTCTGTTCGTTTTGGTTGTTTGTTTGTGTATAACAGCTTATTGTTTTCAATGTTTATTTACTTATCGAAACTGGGTTCTATGATTTACTTCCACTTACCTAACAATAGTTGCTGTAGCTAGTAGACCGCCTCCTGGCGCTTGCTTCGATGGGAAAACACACAGTGCGATGGTTTTTTAATTTCTCTCTGTTCGATCGGAGATGGGTATGTTTATCTGCTATTGATTAATAGTAATTTGGTTGGCTCATGAATTCTAATTTTGGTTACGATACTTATGATTTGTTTTTCGCTAAATTTTGACTATAGTCTGATTTCTTTTTTGTTATTATTCATCGGTTATATATGCTGATTATTTACCAGCCTTATGAATTTTACGTAATATTAGAACATAGTTTATACACACACAAATTATTACTTTGTTTCTTCAAACGTACGAGTATGTTGCATCACGTGTAAACTCATTCAATGTAGAAATGAAAACGGCATGTTATCGTTTCAGTTGAAAACCGAATTTATCGACTAGCGACAATCGATTTTACTGTCGATCCATACGTTATACCTAATGTCGGAAGCAGCGCGTTGTATAGCTCATAAGATGCGCCATACAGCGCCATACCTCCGACATTAGGTATAACGTACAGAACGAGAGTAAAATCGATTATCGCTAGTCGATAAGTTCGGGTTTCAATTGAAACACAATCGCCTTCCGCTCAAAGTTATAAGTTCCGATCTCGATTTGATAGCGATGATTTCACCTCAACAGAGCGGCCGCATCTTTGCTAATTCTTAGATGCAGAGGTTCTAGTTTTTGATCGGGAGTAGCCTCACTGCTTTTGACCCTTCACGCTTTCATTTGTATTACTGTCCCTGTTTTTTCTCATGGAAAAATTGCTCAATTTTCGTAACAAGTGGAACAGCTCAATATTGGAGTTGATCCACGTTTTAAGGAATATAGAATAACATTTCTGTGTGTGAAAAATAGACAGGCACACAATTCTACGCAGTCTCTGAGTAAAATGAAACGAGGGTGTTGGATTCTTGCTAACCTATCTTCGGTAATAACCTGACTTTTGGTCGTTTCGAAATTACGTGTTGCGCTAAACGAATTACACGTGGTCTCACTCTTAGCAGTTGGGTTGAAAATACCGAATGCAATGCGAACAAGATGTGATGGCAGTCAATTTTGCCGTTTGGGTTGTCTAAAGGATACATTTGGTAGAACAACATTAGAGTTATCATATCAGTCAGTTTCGCCTGTATCAAAGCAACCTAGGCTTGACGTAATGCAACCGAAAGTACGAACAAGAACCACGAAAGATTTCAAAGAAATTATTGAACTGGGAGGAAGTAATCTTGAGATAAATACGAGGAACCTCACTGCCATCTACTGCCGCAAGAGAAATTTACTATCGTGTAGCACCATCTCGTCAAAATTGCAGCCGAATCGGACTAGGATAGTTTTGTTTTGACCGCGTGTGGGAGCGGATTTTAGAAAAATGGAAAAAGGGCAATATCGATAGGTGATTGGATTCTTGTTTTTGGAAGGGAAATCGCCCAGCGAAATCATAGAGCGCGTGGATGCTGTGTACGTTGACTCTTCTCCTTCGACGACGACCGTCAAGAATTGGGCACATCGGTTTTTGATGAGCCAAGCCCAGGTGCCCGGAAAGCAGCTACTACGGAAAATAGCGTGACAAAAAGCCACGATCTCGTATTGGCAGACCGCCGATTGAATGGGCGCGAGATAGCTGAGACAGTAGGCATCTCAAAAGACCGCGTGGGTCATATTCTGCATGAAATTTTGGGCACAAGAAAGCTGTTGGCGCAACAAGCGCAACCGAGAGACCATTTCAGAACAGTATTTGACGCTGTGTAAGCGCAATCCGAAGGAGATTCTGCGTCGTTCCGTGACTGTCGACGAAACATGGATCCACTGGTACACACCAGAGACCAAGGAACAGTCGAAACAGTGGACTTCACCCGGCGAACGTGCTCCCAAGAAGGCGAAGACTGTCCTATCGGCCGGAAAGGTGATGGCCACCGGTTTCTGCGATTCACAAGGTGTGATCTACATCGACTACCTGTAAAAGGGCAAAACGCGCCCATGGCTCTACTATGCCGAATTATTGGGCCGATTCGACGCCGAATTGCAGAATAAACGGCTCCATTTGGCGAAGAAAAAAATGCTCATCCACCATGACAACACACCGGCTCACACCTCTGCCGTCGTCACGGCCAAATTGGTCGAATTGGGCTATGAAATGTGGAATTGATTTTGTTTCCAAATGGAAAAAGGGGGGAAGGGGGGTGTCACGGAATGGGGGGGAAGTGGAATTGATTTTGTTTCAAATGAAAGAGGAGGTGGGGGGCTCGTCGCCAAGGAAGCCTACTTTGCAGAGCTCGAGAAAACGTCCTTTTCAGACGGGTTCAAGAAGATCGAGGGCATCGAGCTAACGGGAGATTATTTGGAGAAATAAATCACCACTTTTTGATTTTGCTTTTGTAGGCTAAGTTAGTACTTATCGGACTGCCCTCGTAGCGCTTCGATGATTTGCCAAAATATTAAGAATAAGTTTAGTTGGGCCGGAAACAGGTAATCGAAATGTGACTCCAGCGTTGCGCTTGTGAAGGGTTTCAGTATTTTTCAAAGTCCCTACGCAACATATGTCGGCAAACGCAACAGGATTTTTCGTGCTGTAACTATTTCAATTGTCCGAGAGAAGCGGACAATTTTCCAATGAGGACCTTCAAATCGCCCATACAGTTGTTCTACCTCATCGAAGATAGCTCCAAACTCCAAATTGGGCATGCCAAGTCCAAATTGTGCTATACACAATGCAATCAATCGAGAGTTGGAGAATGAACGAGAATACGATCAAGACGCTTTGAGACAGGTGGTTCGAACAAATGTACCGTTGTACCAGCGATTGACGACCGAAATGGAGGCATTTTCTTGATCGATGAACCTCGCGGAACTGGCAAAAAGTACCTCATTTCATTACTACTGGCTTCGGTTCGCTCATGATTAGATATTGCGCTAGCGGTTGCCTCTTCAGGGATTGCAGCCACATTGTTGGAAGGCGGCCGAACGGCTCATTCTGCGTTGAAGCTGCCGGTGAATATCCAACTGACTGATGAACCGACATGCAACATTTCGAAGAATTCGGCAATGACGAAAGTGTTGCAGTGTTGTAAGATCATCATCTAAGACGAATGAATGCAAAATGACACACAAACGAGCATTGGATGCACTTGATCGAACTAAGCCAGATCTGCGCTGTAACTCGAGACCTTTTGGAGGTGATTTTCGACAAACACTACCTGCCATTCTACACGCCTTAAGCTTTCGTATTTGGGGCGATATGTAAAGAGCCTACAGTTGACGACAAATATGGAGGTGCCTTGCTAAACTATTCGTCTGCCGAGATTTTCTCGAATCAATTGTTGGCGATTGGCAATGGATTGATTTCGTTCCCGCCGAATGTCTGCCATTTCACAACGACGAAAGAGGAACTCATTACGAGTGTTTTCCCAAACATCGTCCAGAATTATGAGAACCACGATCGGTTAAGTGCGCGTGCGATTTTGGCAGCGAAAAATAAGGATGTCGAGGATTTGAATTTCGTAATTCAAAATGCAATTCCTGGACAATTACGTTCATTCAACTTAATTGATTGTGTGACTAATCCGGACGAAGCAACCAATTATCAGACAGAATTCCCGAATTCATTGGATTTACCAGGATTACCACCATATAATTTACGACTGAAGATTGAATCTGTTATCATCAAGCTCCGGAACCTTAATCAACCGAAACCGAACAATATTGGTCGTAATGCAACTCAAGAATAATTATGCTCAAAGGCAAATTCAAGGGCGAGGAAGTGCTCATTCTAAGAATTCCACTTATTTCAAACGATTTACCTTTCGAGTTCAAACGAATACAATTTCCGGTTCGCCTTTCATTCGCCACGAAAATCAATAAATCGCAAGGTCAATCTTTGGAAGTGTGCGGGATTAATCGCGAATGTCCATGCTTCTTGCATTGTTGTTTATTAATCTTTGTTTATTTACGCACCGCATACTGGAACAAAGAATGAAGTCTACCACAAAGCACTGAATTGAACTGGCGCAAGATTCTGTCAACCTCTACAATCATGCAAATAAAGCATATAAATTCAAACAAATTCGAAAAGTGTTTCATTCAATCAACATCTAAAATTCGAGTGTCGTAATCTGTTATCGATCGCGAATGAACGATAAACAAATTGAGGAGACAAACAAGCCAGGCCTCGCTTAAAGTAAATTTAAAAAAAAATTTAATCATAAAGGTTCGGAATTATTTGAATCATAAAATCGGTTAAAGCGGAACAAAGTTTGCCGGGTCAGCTAGTAACTTTTAATGCTGTTTTTATCTTGGGTTATCTCCAACGATGAGAACAATGACAATCTTGATGGTCTTGATTGCTTCAAGTTGTATTCGCGATCTACGAAAACAAGGTTAGTTTTTCCCCACGAAACATCGGAAGCTGTAAGGTATGGGGTGCGTTCTGTAGTCGCGGTAAACTGGATTTGCCATTCACTTCCAGCAAAATGAACAGCAAAGACTACATTAATGTCCTTCAAACATGTCTCATTTCATTCAAACGACGTTACTCACGATCCAAAATGACTTTTCAACAGGACTATGCTTTGATTCACAAAAGTGCTGAGAACATGAAATGGCTCAACGACAAGAAAATCGATGTCCTTCCATGGCCTGCTGATTACTCTGACTGTAATCCGATGAAAAATCCTTGCGGGATTCTTGTGCGCCGGATCTACGCCAACAACAAACGTAACTCCAACGAGGATGGCCTAAAAAAACCTAAAATATCCATAACAAAGGACCTAAATTTCAAAGGTAACGCATAAAACCGAAAGCAGTATTGTTTCATGTAAACAACAAGCAACTGTCAATCAAAATCAATGAACAAACGATAGAAACAGTCCGAAATATAAAATACCTCGGAGTCACAATAGATCGATATTTAAGCTTTGGTGGACACATTAGAACACTAAGCGAAAAATTACGAGATAGGCAGAACATGCTGAAAGCACTTTCCTGAATCAAGAAAGGCAGTCAAGTGATGATTCAAATCTACGAATCGCTCATTCGGAGTGCTGCAGAGTTTGGGTGGACAGCACATAATCACACATGCGAAACAAAAATAAGAAAATTTGAGGTCATCAACAATCAATGCTTGAGGCATGCGACTGGTTTAACACGATCGACACCATTGAATATTCTATGCGCTGTCAATGGACAGGATCCCATAAGATTAAGGTTGGAGTATATCAAAGCTAGGGAAATTGGTAGAATTTTCTACAGAAACAACGTTATTGCTAAGTAACTAAAAACGCTCAGGGAAAAAGACCAGGAAGACCCATATGTCGACAAGCTTACGTTCATGGAACTCGTGTATTTGGAACACAAGATGATGTTCGATTCGATTTCACCCTTGGGGAAACTAAAAAGTGATCGAGGTTGCTGTTTCAACGTCAAGGAGGAGCATAGTTTGGAGGGATTATCATCGGCAAAAAATGATACAAATTGCAGAAAATTGAAACAAATGGCGTTGGGAGTAATGAATGGGAAATATCAAAATCGAGGAAGAATTTTTACCGGCGCATGTAAGGAAGGACATATTTGTGCAATCGGAGTATATGTTGAAAACAGCGGCCTACGACTTAGCACTAAGCTAAACTTGGAAACTAGTATCACTACAGCGGAGATACCGAGCCATATCTGAAGCCACGATTATAATCGAGCAGCAACGGTTGGCAAACTAGGTGTGTATATTCGTACTCCAAATCGTCGTTGACTATGTTGAGAAATGCTTTGAACACTGGCGAAGGCGAGGAAATCCTCATAAGAATACTGGAAACAGCTCAAAAATATAGGATTGATTTTCAATCGATCCCCAGTCATGTTGAATTAGCCGGCAATGAAATCGCGGATTCTTTAGCCAAATAGGCTTATCAAGGTCCTCGATGGTTAGCCAGAACCAGATACTGTTGAAGGACGCACATCTTTACCTTAAGAAATGTAAACCGGTCAAGACTATTCAACTGAGAAAGGTAAAAAATTCTTCGAAATTCAAGGAAAGTTTTCGTATACACCGTGGTACGCAGGATTGGATATGAGCGGCTCAGACGTCAGGTTATTAAATAGATTGATTAGCGGGCATGACTATTCAAACTATTGGCTTCATAAAATGAAAATCCTCCTGGATCCTAACTGTGAGATTTGCGACGAAGCTGAAACTGCAGAGCATGTGATAATACATTGTCCAGGATTTGGAACGCTCGGAAGTGAATTTGATTTCGATGGAAACTATGCTAGCCTATCTCAAATTTTCAAGGAAGCTATCGCAAATAAAAATGCTAACATTGAATTTGCCAGAAAAGCGAAGTTCAGTTTCTAGAACGACGGATCTAGAAACAGTATTGTGCATTTAAATAAAAATTGTCGATACGTCGCTGACATATTGGCAACTTTGCCTATTTCCGATGCGAATATTTTTTCAAATGCAAGATTCTCGCAACACTGCTTTTAGCAAAGCAAAACAACAACAACCAGGCACGCGCGCTGTTAAAATATCGGTTCTCGTTTGTTGCAATTTATTTCGCCGATGAAATATTGCTGTGAGTGAATTTATCTATTTCCTACGCACCTGATACCTGATTTATTTACTTCAATCATAGGAACCCCATTTTGAGAAACTCGGCTACTTCGAAACAAGTGAAGCCAATGGAACCGGCGAAGAGAGTGACAACTTTGAAGTTGGTCCATTTCACGAAACCAATAATAATGTGTTTTCGTTCAACAACTCACTAACAGGTGAGGCCTCGGAAGGAGCAAATGGATCCGGCCAAGAAGGTGACCGCACGGGAGCTGCTGCAGCCGACGGAGGAGAAGACTTAATGTACGACTGTTTATTTTCTTTCACGGGGATCTTCCTCCAAAGGTTCTACCGAACCCAGTTGAGACCAAAAGAATGGACCAGGAAGCTCGTTTACGGATACACAGTGACTGAGATTGTCGATTGTCTGTGGAAAATAGCAACAGCCTAAATTTAACGGCAGATGCTTTCCGACGATGACATTCCGCGTTGGTCGGAAAATTCTAGCCCTCAAATGAATGATTCCAACGAGTTCGTAACCTAAATTAGTTTGTTGTTTTTGTTTATCTAAAAAAATTATTTTATTCTACATAAAAAAAACACATTTGCCTGTCTCGCTTTTTACCTAGTCTTTATATTCAGACCCAAATTTTGCACATCTTACTTAAGCTCTATTTTTGGTAGAAAGAAACCACCGAGTAGGTATGTACAGTGGACAAATATTTTTGTGCAAGAATAAACTCGGAACCGATTTATTACAAACATCGGGTAGAACCGGAGTGCCTTCGCGAAGTTCTTTTTTAAGATTTCTTTTAATGAGGCCGAACATAACTTTGATAGGATTGAAGAAAGGACAATATTCGGATAAAAATATCGGGATTATTCCAATCGATCGTAGGTATAGTTTTATGTTTGCATCACAATTGATTCTGGCACCGTCCAGGATCCACACAGAATACACTCCCGGATACCTTCAAACCTTTCTGTTCTTCAAGGCAGCATTCGAAGAACTGCTTCTGGTTGAAGGTTCATATGGTACAGAAACTGTTCAACATTCACCCACACCGAGAAAGCATAAAAACGAAACCCTTGGCTTCCTGCAAAATGCCTTACGGTACAGATTTTTATTTTGCCAACCGTGCCGTATCCCTTCTTGAGCAACATGTCACGGTTGTCAAAACTAACTTTACCGAAAAACACCAAATTGCTCAAATCCCAAGGAATGCCCAGCATGTCCCGGACGAATCTCGTTATTTCATGTTCGTTGATTTGAATTGCTCTCCGTTCGATGCACTTCCACGTCATTCCGGCTTCGTGTAGAATGGTGCATATGGATGACACGCTGATGGATGTGAATCTTTGCCTTGCTTCCTCGAGAAAAAGAATCGGTTCACGGTGGTGAAGATCCACAAGCCATTTCCTCATGGTAATCGGGATTTTTGTGTAGACCTGTATTAGCTATTTCCGCAGATATATTCCGTTTCCCTCGTACTTGAAGATCCAGTACCCTAAAGTCGATGCCGTTTTCCGCAAATCCGAGCCAACTCCGCTGTGGGAATTCCCAGGAAGTAGAACCCAAAAAGCGCATGGTACACTGTGTTTGATCAAGCATGCTGATGTCGCACTGTGTGAATGATTGGGTTCGACATTATTTTAGATGATTATTAGCAAATCTGTGCAAAAGCATTTGTTTTGATATTTAGTGGAGGAAAAGTATCAAATCGTTGGGTAACCTTCTTGTTCTTGATTCACCAAACAAAAAATTGAAATGACATAACTGTCAAATTTCAGACTGACATATATGTCGGAAGAAAGTTCGGAAGTCGGAAGTCAGGACTTCCGTAATTCAAATTAGTGCCAGCGACACAATATGATAGGTAGGGCATATAGTCTTAGCAACTGGCCCTTTGAGCTGTCAAGCTCACATCAAAAAGAAAAAGGAGAAGAAGAAGAGTGCCGCAAAATCATCGTCGCCAGATGGATGGAAATCCCAGAGCGCCCAGATCATTTCATCGCAAAGGAATTAAATATGGCGAGGAATACCGCCGAATGCGTTTAGAAACGATATTTTGAACGCTTGTCAACAACAGGGACGGACCGAAAGTTTGTTCCTCGGGTTCCTAGTTTGGACGAAAAAGTTTCTACCACAATTCTCCGACATCGACGTTTGTCAGTGTGTTGAGATGTTGTGAAAAAGTGCGGAACCAATGAAGCAATAGTCTAGAGAAACGAGGTGGAATGAAAACGTACCAGAAGTAGAAGCCAGAAAAAAACAAAGCAAAGTGACGTGATCAAGACTCGCGCTAGAAAGCATTTTCTCGGACAAAGCCATTTTCATCTAATTCTTCCTGGACCGCAATACTACACAAAACTAGAAGGAGAAAGTCTTCCAAAATCCAAGACCCCCGTTAACCTTGAAAAGTTTGGAGGAAAGTATCTTGTTTGGCAGGCAATCGGGTAATGCGAAAGTCGGAGTTCTTTGGTGACGAGCGGAACAATGTGTACATCAATTAATCTATATTGCTGAAAATTACAGTTGCTGAAGATGGGATTCACTCGGTCATCCCACGACTACTGCCTGTACACAAAATGCACGCCAGGGGACGAGCTGATCATCATTATATACGTCAACGACCTGTTGATCGCTGGACGGAAGCTGACTTCAATCGTGAGGCTCAAGAAGAAACTTTCTGCCGTATTCAAGATGACCGACTGTTGCCTACTACTTTCTGGGCATGAAGCAGGAATACAGACGTGAAGAAGCTGCAGAACCGCTGGTGGGATTTGCAGACGCAGACTGGGCAGCGGATACCGAGTACCGAAAATCCGTTAGTGGCTTCTTGTTCAAGGTCTTCGGAACAACCGTGTCATGGTCGAGCAAGAAGCAAACGACGGTGGCGACATCTTCAAGCAAAGCCGAATAAGTTGCCTTAAGCGCAGCAGCATCCGAAGCGATTTGGTTGACTGGCATCCTCGGAGACCTGAAGATAACGGTGAAGCCCTATCTACGAGCACAACCGTGGCTGCATCGGTAGGGCCAAGAATCGTGAGACGAAACGCAGCAAGCATATCGATGTCAAGCATCATTTTATCCGTGAACACGGGGAAGCAGGACGACTGCAAATCGAGCCGGTGAGCACCCAGGACCAACTTGCGGATCTGTTCATTAAGGCGTCAGATACTACCCGTTTCCGAGATCTGCGACGTTCCCTTGGACTAAACGATTGAGAGGGGGTGAAGACGAAGCAACCCGGCGCAACCGTTTGTGTCAACAGTAGGCCATAGGCTTCCCCAGCTATTCCTTAGTTACTAAGAGTGTTATTTTTTCCAAACGATCAGTCTCAAACTGTTCTTCAAATAAACAAGACCTATTATTTCAAGCTCTGCCTACCTTCACTTATAAAACCGAAACATAGAAAATAAAACCCACTGGATTTGTCCTACGTTGAAAATATTCTCATAACAGTCCTACTGTGCCACGGGACTGATATGCGGAGACGGGGCAATAAATCAGCCGAACATCAACAAGCCGTTTTTCGTTTCATACATATTTATATACATAATCACAAACCTTACATCATACCGCCTTCTACCGCCGTTTGCTAACAATTTCAAATTAATTCGCAATTCTATTTTGACAGAATTTTAATTCAGAAAACGTAGCAAGAAAATGTAAATCGACACAATCATATTTGCCAGTTGAACAGTGAAACAGTACTTGTGAGTGTGCTAGGAAAATAACGAGGAAACGAAAACACACAACTTATCGTCTACCAGCATCCTCAAAACGCCGCTCTGCAATTGATCATCCTGCGTGTTTGTGTGTGTGGGTGTGAGAGACTGTGTTAGTGTACGCGGGACTGTCCTATTGTTATTCCATATTATTGGTGGATACATGTGTGTATTCTATGATCTGCGTTCACGTTTTTTTTTTTCGCTTATGCAACGAGGAACTTCAAAAATGTATGTTTTTCATAATTCTCCTTTAGTACTTGACATGTAGAACGAAAACCGACGCCTATCTCTTCTTCGTTTTCGCGGGGAAAATTAAAATCCTATACTTCCTCCGAACCTGTATGTGTGTATATGTATATGACGGTTTGTTAAATGTAGGTGTGTTCGTGTGTTTATCTCACTAGCATCCAGACCAAGAGCAATGTGTGTTTTCCCATCATCGTCGGCCGTACCTTTTACGAGTTTCTTCTACCTGCCGATTAGGCATTGTCGCCGTAATCGCGATCGCCAACGTTCAGACGGTCCGGGGCTGCGGTCACCGAGAAGCCCAGGCAACGATTGTCGAGCTTGGTCATCTTGTTTTTCTTCACCTTCTTATTTTTGCCCTGTTAAAAAGGTGGACAATATTTTAAGGACGGGCGGTCGGAATAAAAAGAACAGTTTTTTCTTGCTGCAACGTAGGACTACCCAAACCCAGCGCAAATCGTTGACGACGATCACTTATAAAAAAGCGCTACACAAATGCAGGCGACGAGTAGTCCTACGTTGGAACACAATCAGAAAAAAAATACCTTGATCTCCATGAAGTCGTTGGACGACGGATTGATGGCCGGAGCAGGCTTACACATGTCGTCGATGTGGGCGTTCTTCTGGCGCATCTGATTCTTGTACTTAGAGCGTCTTTCTAGGAACTGTTTGGCAAATTCAGCGCATTCCTTTGTTTCACCTAAACACGAAAAAAAAAACGGGTCCAATTTGATGGGAAATTTCCAATCGATAGATCACACTTACCGAGATAGAGTCGGATGTAGTCCTTCACTTCGAACGGGGATTCAATGTCCTGCAGGAAACCAACAAACGTCGGAACTGAAATTTGGAGAGGAACGTGAAAATAAAACACCTCTCGCCATCAATTTACGCCACACTCACTATCAACATTGCTGTTCAACGAGGTCAGCGCACGGGTACACCAGCTTGTGAACTCGTTTGTTGGCTCGGCACCATGTCCACCGCGTTCCTTTCGATCACCACCAGCGCCGGATGCTCCACCCGAGTTCTTGCCACCACCAGCTCCACCACCGGAAGAACCCTTGGCGGCGCTTTTGTTTTGCTGGTGCTGTTGCTGTTGCATCTGGTTTTTCTGCTGCTGGTGCTTAGCAGCGGCCACGGCATTCGAAGACGAGGAAGTCGAAATGCTGCCCATTGTCTTGCTTTTGCTTAGCAGCTGTTTCTGATTCTGAGCCTGTTGATGCTGCTGCTGCTGCTGTTGTTGTTGTTGGGCAGACTGTTGATGGTTCTGCTTATGGCGACCATTCTTGTTTGAGGGATTCGGTTCTTCCCAGAAACCCCCCGAGCTGACATTGTTTTGCTCGTCACCCGAGTTAGCCCACAGTTTTGCTGTGTTCCAGGTCAGGACACTGCCTTGGCTCTGCCAAACGGCCGTTCCGAGTAGATCTTCCTTCTTCGGAGCTTTCGGAACAGAAGCAGCAATGGAAGCCGCAGTCAAAGCAGCTGCATTTTTTTCCCGAGTACGTTCCGCAGCTGCCGCTTCTTCAGCTTGGATTTCCGCCAGGGATTTCACATTCTGCGGACCCAGGTTCTGGGCATTCCACTTGAGCTTGCTATCCAAATGCGACTGAAGCTCAACGATCTCTTGCTGCTGCTGTTGCTCCCGGAGTGATTGTTCCTGACGAACCAGGGCAGCACGCCGTTCGCGCTCGGCTTTCTGAATCTCATCCAGACTGGGACCGCTGGTGACCGTTTCGGCAACCGAAGCGGACCACGGAGCAACCTTAGTAACTGGGCGCGGCTGTTGTTGTTCTTGAATCTTGATCGCTTCTCGACGTTGCGCTTCCAGAATTTTAGCCTTCTTCTGTGCTTCCATCTCCTCTTGCTTCTTCTTTTCCTCGAGTTGCTTGCGCTTCAGCTCCTCTTGCTGTTGTTTTTTGAGCTCCTTCTGGCGCTTCTTCTCTTCTATTTCCTTCTTTACGTTGATAAACTCACCCTGATCGTCGTCGGGATGGTGCTGCTGCTTATGCTGTTGGTTCGACTGCTTCTTGTTACCCTTTTGCTGAGGAAATTTTCCAGCTGGCTGTTGTTGCTGCTGCTGTTGAACTTGTTGTTGCTCTTCAAGGTCAACATTGTTGACTGCCTTCTGTTGGTTTGGCTTCGATTGTTTTTCTGTTTTGGCCGACTGTTGAAAATGCCTTTGCTGCATTTGCTGTTGTTGTTGTTGCTGCTGCTGTTGTTGTTGTTGCTGCTGCTGTTGTTGCTGCTGCTGCTGTTGTTGTTGTTGTTGCAGTTGCTGCTGAGCAAGATGTTCCTGTTCCTTTCTATCTTCTTTCGAAGATTTCTGGGCAAATTGCTGTTGCTGTTGCTGCTGCTGCTGCTGTTGTTGCTGCTGTTGAGTAACGGTATTTTCCATTAGCTGCTGCTTTTGGAGAGTACGGTCAAAAAGTTGTAGCTGTGGCTGATGATTGCCTTGCTGGGGCTGTTGCTGATGATTATGATGCTGAGTTTGTTGTTGTTGCTGTTGCTGCTGCATTTGCTGTTGATGTTGCAGTTGTTGCTGTAAATGTTGTTGCTGCTGCTGTTGCTGTTGATGAGATTCAGGAACCAGTTTTTCTTGGTTCTGCTTCTCGGTCTGCTGATGATGCTTGAACAACGATACAACCGACGGTGCCTGAGGCTCGTTGGCAGCAGAGTTGGCATTGACCAGTGGATGACCACTTAGATGCTGTGACTGAGATGACGGCGGTTGTTGTTGTTGTTGCAACAGCGAGCCAAAGGAGGTACTCGTTGGAGGCAGATCGCCCCAACCGCTGCTTAGCGGCCGCAGACCCGGTTGAAGCGGTTGTTGCGATTGCATCGATTGCGTTTGCAACCACGGAGACATGAGCTCGACTGGTGTTTTCGATGGCTGTGGCGGTTGTTGCTGTTGTTGTTTATGCATCGACAGTTGCATCAGCAGCGACTGTATTGGATCGCTTTCAATGTTCGATTTTGGTACTTGTGGCTGCTGCGATGGCTGTTGCTGTTGCTGCTGCTGTTGTTGCGGTGTCAGACTGCCTATTAGGTTATGTTTCAACAACATATTGGTGCCGAGTGGAAGGTTTTGTACTGGAGGTTGATGATTAAAGTTAATGTTGTGGATCAGTTGCCCTAGGTGGTCGTGACCGGCAGTGGGATCGACGTTTAGATTGCCTGAAAATTGAAAGAGAAGGGTTGTTCATCTGCGATCGCCGCCTTCTAAGCCACTTTTGTCAATTATTGTCTGCGATTTTGGTGATACTTTGCGCATACGTTTCTAAAGCCACCGCAGAGATCTAAGCGGATATGGAAATGTGATCCCAAAGTGTTCTGACTGAGGCTCGGAAGTTTCTAGATCAGGAGTAGAACTCCTCTGGACAATCTCTAGAAGGCATCTAGACGAGGTCCAGAAGTCCCCCAGACGAACCCTAGAAGCAGTGTGATTTGGTCCAGAAGACCTCTGGTCAATGTCCAATAGTACTATGGATCAATCTCAGGAGTCCTATGGTCGACATCTAGAATTGAAGAAGTTATCTAGATCAAGTTCAGTATTCCATCGGGCGAGTCCTTCGAGTCTTTCGAGAGAATGTTTGAAGCTTTCTGATAGAAGTCTTCTGGACGAAATTCAGCTTCTGAATGAGTCATGAACCATCTGGTCAAGCTACTGAAGTCTTTTAGGCAGGTTCTAGATGATCTCTGGCCACTGAACAAGATCCAGAAATTCTCTGGTTCAGTTCAAAAAGTCCTCTGGACGAGATTCAGACGTCTTCTGGATCTACTTGATGAGGCTCAAAAGTTCTGTGGATAAGGTTTAAAAGTCCTTTGATCTACACTCAAAAAAATCGACACGTTGTTTCCACGTGAAACGCACGTAATTTTCGTCCACTGCCAAAACCGGTAAGGGGCTATTCATAAACTACGTAGACTTTTGTGGGGGGGGGGGGGGGGGGGGGGTCTGATCAAAGTCTACGCTCCATACAAAATTTCAAAAAAAAAATGTATGGAGAAAAGTCTACGAGGGGGAGCGGGGTGGGTCTCAGACCTTTCAAAAATGAGTCTACGTGGTGTATGAATAGTCCCTAATAAACACGTAGAATTCACGTAAGAGCTACGTGATTTCCAAGTTAATCCACATTCTACGTGAAAATCACATAAATGTTACGTGATATTTTACGTACAATTCACTGGCACGTAACGTTCACCTGATTTTACTGTAGAAGATTTGGCTACGTGTTCAGGTGAAAGTTACGTGAAATTTCACGTGGAAACAACGTGTCGATTTTTTTTAGTGTAGTTTTGAAAATCCTCTAGACGCATTCTAGAAATCCTTTGGTCGAAGTACAGAGGTCTTATGAACGAAATCCTCCGGCTTAATGATAGAATCCTTACCACGGGATCAAGAAGTCCTCTGGGCGAGGTCCAGAAGTCCTCTGCACCTGGTTTAGAAACCCTCAAACCCTCCTTTGCTGGAAAACCAGAAGTCATCGTAATCTGATTTAGAAGTCATCTAAACGATGCCCAGCTGCCCACCACAAGCATTCTGAATTAGGTTCAAAAGTCCTGCATATTTCATGTTTGGTAATCTACCATTCATTAGTCATTACTTGTTTATGCCTCTTCGGGTATTACTTTATTGTAATCAATATGTATTCTTGAAAATTCAAGCAAGTAACTATTGGAAAACAATTGGCAAACTAATGATGTTAAACAAATATTTTTTCCATAATTTTTATAGCTTCAGATTGTAAGCAAGTTTTGTTCTAGAATTATCTTTCAAAGAGTTATGTTTTGCCCTTGAAAATAACCAAGAACCATCTGGGAAGGGTAGGATTAATGCCCTGTCGACTCAACTCTTGAAGATCTCTGACGGTCACCACTTCAAAGTTTCACCCAAAATCGCATCAAGACCGTCATCGATCGAAATGACCTGTAAACACAATTAAATGATCAATTCACTTACCAAGCATCAGTCGCCCGGGCTGCGGCTGTCCATAGTCAGGCAGTTGCATCTTCTGGAACGGATTGCTCAGGCTGTTGGACTTTTGCAGCTGTTCCAACACCGGATGCTGACCAGGCTGCGACTGTTGCTGAGCTTGAACCTGCTGTGCTTGCTGTTGCTGCTGATGCTGCGCCTGTTTGAGATTGACTAGCGAATCCTGCGATGGGACGACACCACCGAAAATACTTGCCGGGTTAGGCGGATTCGATGAGCTGGTAGGCGTCGGATGCGAGGGTGATATCAACATACTGTCGGTCAGCTGCAACTGCGCCATATGCTGGGCGATGATGGCATTTTGTTGATCCTGCGAAAGCAGCGGCCAGCCGTCGGTGGAACTCAGCTTCTGAATCATCATGTTATGTTGGCGCATCTGGTGCAACTTTTTGGAAAACTGCAGCTGAACTGAAAGATCCGGCTCAAGAGGCGGTGCTTGTTGCTGCTGAAGATGCTGTAGAGTGGAGGCAGGTTTCTGTTGTTGGAATGAGCTAGTTGGAGCTTGAGGAGGCTGAGGTTGCTGCTGCTGCTGTTGCTTCGCGTTAATACTACTACTCTTAATCGGTGGTATACTCATCGAGTTCAAAAATGGAATGGCACCGCCGCAGAGAGCTACAAGCGTCCCCAAGGTCGTGTAGATTTCATCGCATGCTCGACGCACTGAGAGGGAGTCATCGAAGTAACCGGCTCGGTACCACTCGGTCATCTCCGAAGCCGGAAACGGACCTTGAACTTTACCCTGTGGATCCCTGTAGTACCAGATGTCCGTTCCTGGATGATGCATCGGTGCTATCTGCGGGCCTACACCATGCAACATCGACCGATTCACATCCGAGAGAAGCATGTTCCGATTGCCACTACCTGCACTGCTATTCCCGAAAAGTTGCTGCATTGCCACGGGTTCCTTTGAGAGCAGCAAGTTGATGGGAATTTGAGCACCAAGTACAGGAGACTTATCCAGTGATCGCGGCACTGGTGTTGGATCAGTTTCACCAGTGCCCGTGTATTCGTCGTCCATGATCAACTGAGCCACCATATCGTCTGCTACCTCCTGCATACGATCTACACTTGAACTGGATGCAGACTTTTTCGGCATATCCCTGGACTGCATCTCACGAACTCTACTCGGACTCTCGCTAGGCTTAGCACCCGTGTCAATAGTACTGCTGCTACTGGCGGCCGGTTTCTGGATCTCAATTTCAGCCGCCATTTCATGCGCTATCTTCGGAGGATCTGCCGACGAGGGATGTGAGCAAATGGACTCTCGCGACGATGACAATCCCTTTACGCTGCCACTATCCTCCTTCGATTTACTGGACTCAGTTTCCTCTTTTTGGTCGAGCACTTTCTGCTCTTCGCGCTTATCACCTTTCTGCGAGTCATCTACCGGCTCATCCTTTTCCAACAAACTATCTGGCAGCACCTCTTTAGTCGCACTTCCTTCTTTCGATGAACCACTCTTTCTGGAACTCGAAGTTGATCTTTCCTTTCTGTCCACATGATTATGCTTAACGCCGTCGTCGTCTAGTCGACCATCGACGTCGTTGTCGGAATCGTGGAACGCTCCGCTGGCATCGAAACTTCCACCGTAATCGGAAGGATTCTCCGTCGCCCATTCAGGAAGTTGATCTTCTGTATCCCAGTTGCGCCGTAATGAACTCATCGTTCCGGTACCACCTCCAGTGGAACTATTGTCCCCAGCGCCACCACTTCCACTCAATGCTGACAGTCGTGGCTTGTAAGCACCCGAAGTCGATATCATCCGCTCGTTACTAGACGATGGATGTAAACCTGATCGACCTTCGTTTGTTCCACCGTCCTCTTCACGCCAGCTGGTAGAACGGGACCACTTGTCCCGCAAGCCTGACCCGGACAGACTACCACCAGAACCACCACTGGTATTCAGGCTGCCACTGCGCCAGTCCGTAGCGCTCGGTTCGTCATCCGGACGAGCCCGACGCCAACTTTCCATGTTAGCCGTCCTGGCCCGCACCCCGAACTCCTTCCGGGGTGACGAAGCGGAACTATTCCAATCCGCCTCGCCACCGCCGGTACCCCCGCTGCCTCCGAGGGGTCCACCGGTACCGTTGCGTTCCAGCCATGGTCGTTCACCCTACGAGATATTCAAGTTTTTACTCCTGAATACCATCACTCATAACTAGCGCTAGTGATACTTACTCTCCCCACGCTTCTGGACTCGTCGTCGTAGAAAGAGGTTGACCGTTGGTAACCGAGATAGGTGCCTCTACCACGACCTCTTCCTCGATCAACGGAACCGCCACGAGCGCCCCGCCCTGGCACACCCAACGAAATGCTCCTTGTTTGCCATGTACGCTGTTATAAGAATCCCAATGGGGAAACAGATAGAAATCATTTATTATATGCTTTTCATGGAAAGTAACACCACACTTACCCTGGTATCTGGTTCCGGTACCACATCATCGTCGGTGCAAGGGGTTAACGCCAGAGGACAATTTACCTTGTCAACGTACAAGTTTTTGAAGTTGACCAGTATCTCTGGCGTTTTGACCGCTTTCACGTCGAATAGTGCCAACATCTCCTCCCGCCCATACCGGAACTCGGCCAGTGCGTAACGGGTGGTCGTGGAAGCTGCTGCCGCTGCGTTGGCAGCCGCCAGGGCTGCCGAACTGCCACCACCACCGCCGCCAGCTGAACCGGAGCTGCTGCTGTTGTTATTGTTGTTACTGTTGGTCTGATTATTGCTGGTGCTGGAGCTGCTGCTGCTACTGGTGTTGTTGTTATTATTACTGTGGGGAGGTCCACCAATGCTGCTCACAGCGTTACTATCGAAGGTAGCAACTTTGCGCAGCCACGCAGGTCCAAAGTTGATAGCATCACCCATGCTGCTGTTGTTGTTGTTTTTTTCTGCTTTTGATGTTATTCCTGTTACTGTGTTTACAAAGCACCACAAGGTATTACGATAACTGATAGTAACAGAGTACTACTCGCTCTGATCTATGGCTGTTCTTCCTTTTTTTTTGTCAGGAGTTGACACTCCTACCTCTTATTACACGTCCGCACTTCCGAGGCTCTGTGCTCAGACCCCAGATGGTAGGTGCTGCTTCTTCCGCACTTGGGACAATTACGAAAACGACGACACGATGAATGCCCGGCACTAGGAAGCTTGCGCCTGCAACCAAACCGCAATTAGTCTACTTCTTCTGCTTCTTCCGGACCGGTTAAATCCGGTGAGAATCGAATCGAACACACCCTCAGCTGGAAATCTGTAAGTGAGATAAGTGGATGGAAATGAAACACATTAGTATCGGATTAAACTGCAATTACATACATCACTGGAGTGATTTGATTATTCGAAGACCCGAGACCGAAGAATGAGCGGTCGCTGTAATGTAATCGTATTCGTACAGGCGGGGTTCATATTTTTTGTTTTTATCGAGCGATTGTCGGACGACGCGTTTTGCCTGTGGTCAGCGATTAATATGCATTCTAATTGAAAACAAAAAAAAATATATCCAGTGATCGGTCGTAGTCACGTCCATTTGCAGTTTTTTTTTCAATTTTTTTAATTGATGTGCTGGTCTACATCGGGTCTAGTCGATTGGTTGATGGGTGTTTTCTGCGTTAAATTGGGTTCAATTGCTGTTGGTTAAGCCACTAATGATGAGAGTGGTGGTGTGATTTCATGAAAGGAATGGAACTGGTGACCTACATCGAATTGAAGACTCGTGTGGCGCTTGGTTCGTTTGGTCCAGGAATCAAGGAATGTATGACGCAACTTCTAAGCTTGTTTGGCAACTGGAAATTTAATGGGCAAAACACTAACACTGACACGTAACTAGACATGAATTATGTTGCATTTTAGATGCACTCTAGATTGATGAGACTTTCGCAAATATCCTTCTTTCTTCTTTCTTAGCGTTTCAAGCTTATTGCTTTTGCAATTAGCTTATTGCTTGCTCTCAACTAAGCGTTCTAAATGCACTTCCACAGTTATTAATTAAGAGCTTTCGATGCCAGGTACCATTTTTACAGTAGTATGATTGTGTGGCAAGTACAATTATACCCAATGCCCAGGGAGTCGAGAAATTTTCTTTAACGAAAAATTCCTAGACCAGACCGGGAATCGAACCCAGTCACCCCCAGCATGGTGTTGCTGTGTAGCCGCGCCTTTACCGACTAAGCTAAGGGAGGACCCGGTCCATGCTTAAAAGGTTTAAAATGAATCATGTTATCGAGTAGTTTTGGGTACAACTTACAGAACTGCTCGAATGATCCCTCTCAAAGGTCTAATTTTTCACCTTGCCGATGCTGAGAGGGCTTATTTTATGCTATAGACCTGCATGTGAGGCTAAGAATTTGACCTGTACTGGAATTCTCACATATTCTGCTCATTTATTTCTCTGCAACGTCGTAGGACGTTTATATCAAGGCACAAACTTCAGGTGTGATACTGGCGGGATTTGTTGCAATTTACTTTTAGACTTCTTATTTCCAATCTAAAGGAAACTACTTAATGCACACTTTTCATTCTTGTAGCAACTTATGTTGTTTGTTCATTCCATTTGTTTGTTTCACCTTTAATCTTACGAAAAAAAAAAAAATGATGCCATTCCACTGCCCATGCGTCCGAGGTTATATTTTTGACCCAGGTTTTGGCATCCTGGATCCGTGTTGTCAGTAGCTGTGAGTCACGACCTAACCCGGCAAGCCGGTTTGCCTTTTCATTGCCGTGGATACCGCAGTGGCCAGGAATCCAAACGAAAAGAGTGTTAGGTTTCAAGGCCGTACGAATCTTTTGTACCCATGGGTGACGTGTTCGATCGAATTCAAGAGCTGACAGGGGACTGGGCTGGCGTTGGCGTTAAATATATTAGGTGCGCAACTAAGTTCTCGCTGTTTTTTGGTGAAAAAGGAACTTTATTTTGAAAACAAAGGTTACAAACGAATTATTCAAAGTATTGCCCATCACTAGCTACGACTTTTTCCCATCTTTCTGGTAGAACGTGAATACCATTTCGATAGAACTGTTCGTCTTTTGATGCTATCCAAGAATCAAGCCATTTTGAGATGTCACCATATGAGTGGAATTGCTGACCAGTGAGACCATGTGTCTTCGAACGGAACAAGTAATAATCGGACGGTGCAATATCAGGAGAATATGGCGGGTGGGGTAGGACTTCCCATTTGAGCGTTTCCAAGTAGGTTTTCACGGGTTTCGCAACGTGAGGTCGAGCGTTGTCATGCTGAAGAATCACTTTTTCGTGTCTGTGCTCGTATTGTGGCCGTTTTTCGTGCAGTGCTCGGCTCAATCGCATCAATTGAGTTCGATACCGTTCCCCGGTAATGGTTTCGTTTGGTTTCAACAGCTCATAATAAATAACACCAACTTGGTCCCACCAAATACACAGCATAACCTTCGCAGCGTGAATATTCGGCCTAGGCGACGATGTTGAAGCATGTCCGGGCAGTCCCCATGAATGTTTCCGTTTTGGGTTACTGTAATGAATCCATTTTTCGTCACCCGTCACAATGCGATGTAGAAAACTCTTCCTTTTTTGCCACTGGAGCAGTTGTTCACAGACGAAAAAACGACGCTCAACATCTCTTGGCTTCAAATCGTAAGGAACCCAAGTTCCTTGCTTTTGAATCATTCCCAACGCATGCAATCGCTTAGAAACGGCTTGGCGGAAACTCCTAATCCTGAACCAAGCTCTTCTTGCGTTTGACACGGATCCTCATCGAGCAATGCCTCCAATTCAGAGTCTTCGAAGTTTTTTGGCCTTCCTTCACGCGGACGATCATCAACACTGAAATCACCGTTTTTGAAGCGACGAAACCAATCACGACACGTTGTTTCACTCAGAGCAGCATCACCGTAAACTTTTTGGAGCTCTCGATGTGCTTCAGCCGCCGTTTTCTTCGAATGAAAGAAGAAAATCAACACTTCCCGCAAATGACGATTATTTGGCACGAAATCAGACATCTTCAAACAACCAAAATATATAACACTAAACCAAAATCACTGATTTGGCAAAGCGGTTTGTTTACCATATGTCTGAGCTTGGTTTATGACGCTTGAGATGTACAACATTCGACCAGCACTTACTACTGGCGCCATCTATTGCTAAACAGCGGGAACTTAGTTGCGCACCTAATATATCCCACATCAAGTTTCCGAAGAAGGTCCTTCTCTGGCTGACGATTAGCAAGAATGGAATGCCCAAGTCGCTGTTCATTCCTTCGGGGCTTGCGGTGAATTAGGAGATATACAATACGAAGTGCCTACCGGAAGTTGACACCTTCATCAAGAAGTATCATGCGTACCGAAGGCCGCCAAGCCTCCCAACGATCCCCAGCCACGACCGATAGAAAATTTTGGGCGAACCTCAAACGTAAGATACTTTACTTTTGCTGGTCCAATGTCTCTTTAGGACCGCACCTGCGCCACAATATTTCGTCAAGAAACTCGATTTAGGGCTGCTTTCGACTATTTGGCACTTCGGAATAATACTAATACTAAGATTGCACTTCGGAATAATATATAGACCGTTCAAATTTACGAGCACACACAAGATTTAAGGTATGCAGCGAAGGGAAAACTGAAACAATTTCAGCCAACGCAGGCCGCCATTTGACAAGAATTTGGAACGGTATATTAGATAAATTCTAATCAAGCAAACTCTTCAACCGGGAAAATCAGGTTGGTCGTCCTAAAAAGGACGGATCTTCTTGGGATCGGTCGTATGGCGCATTCACATCTTATTATTATTTTAACAATTCATTAGCCAGCAATACTAGCGTTATAATTGCAACAGTTGTTAGCAGATAATTGAAATTCATTATCTGCTAATTACTGGTAACTGGTCATGCTAATGTTGCTAGTTAATGCATTTTCTGCACACATTAGCGATGATGATGGTGGCTGGCTTATATCGTTCATACCACTCAACGTAGCGCCTCATCGAATGATGGCTGCCAACAAGATCAAACACAAGCACCTCGTGGTTGCGCCAACCGGCTGGCTACAAATTCACCAGTGGCTTGGTTCACCTTCTGCCCATCACACGACTGCATAACCAATGGCTGCCTAGCAACAGTTGCCTAGCCAAAGGCCATCGAGGCATCAGCTACCTGGCCAATGGATGCTCGCCAGTGCACCCTCCAGGGTGCTTGCCACCGTCGGTTGCCAATTCAATACTGGTTCATTGCCACTCCGCACAGCTTTGTTACTGCTGAATGAATGAAGCAATTGGCGTAGGCGTACCCCTTAATCATCGTTCACTGCTGCATGAGATCTTCCTTACTTACAATTGAAGTCTGTGCTAGGAAAATACTTGGCATTTAATAAGTTTATTCAGCAAAACGTTATTATAAGACCTCACCTTATATTCGCGTTATTTTCAATAGTTTAAGGTTGAAAATTAATAGTTTTAAATATTGAAATCAAAGCGTAGAAATATGTCCGATCGATTGGTGCAAATTTTTTTTTTAAATCTTTGGATAAACGACTCAACGACAACGACGCTCAAAACCTGACCACTTTTCGTGACGAGCGATTCTTAAATTCGATTTTTTTTAAACTGTACTTCAGTATAGAAAACAAATAGTCCTATAGTTCGTAAAAACGGTACATGAACGAATTCCTCGAAATTCTTGCCGATCAGCACCTAAAATGGGCAAAGATCTCATCGTATCCCGTAAAACCATCAGAAATGTACTTAAAGAAGAATTGAGATTCAGAGCACACAACAAAAAAGCAAAATAGACGGACTTACGGAAGCAAACAAATAGAATAGCGTCATTAGATGTCGGGAACTCCATCGTCAACACGGTGATTCATTGATTTTTTTTTTTTCAGATTAGGGAACATCCATTATTTGAGGTTACTCCCTTAGCTTAGGTGGTAAAGGCGCGGCTACAAAGTAACACCATGCTGGAGGTGGCTGGGTTCGATTCCCGCTCTGGACTAGGAATTTTTCGTTAAGGAAAATTTCTCGACTCCCTGGGCATATGGTATAATTGTACTTGCCACACAATCATACTAATGTAAAAATGGTACCTGGCATCGAAAGCTCTTAGTTAATAACTGTGGAAGTGCATTTAGAACTCTTAGTTGAGAGGAAGCAATAAGCTTGAAACGCAAAGAAAGACAGATGAACATCCATTAATTATGTCACGCAAAAAAGTAACTTTTTTATAACCTCCCCCCCCCCCCCCTCTTTTCAGTTTTTTTGTGTATATTTTTAATAGAGAGAGAGAGAGAGAGAGAGAGAGAGAGAGAGAATTACACCGTCTCTATTGAACAATCTTAGACTTGTTCTGGAATAAAAAAAACGATTTCAAAAACTTTCGATTTTTCCCATGTTTTAGAATCGAACCACACTATTATTAAACCAAAACGGTGTATCATTGAGTTACATTTAAATTGTTGTTCAAATTCGAGAAAAACCACGATTTTGCATTATTTTCATTTCGTGGTTATTACATAAAAAGCATTCATTTTATTTTGTTCGCATGTAATTAAATGCTGGAAATTGTTATACTTACTTTTGAAAAACTTTCGAATGCCATTTATGGTACTACTACATAATAATGAATCAAGGGACTGCTTTAAACTACTAATATCCTTGCGCAATTCACACAATTCACAAGCAGAGCAACTTTTTCGAAATCAAATTTAAAATGAGAAGTAATGAACATCGACATTGATAGTAACTTTCTTCTTGGTTCATGCGAGTGTTCACGACTTGTAGTGGTATGCATTTGATTGATAAATTTTCTGCCAATGAACTTATTTAACTAATTCTTGTTTTATGCCATTGTCATTCAAAACAGTAACCGAGTGCTTATGTATGTAGTCTAGCCGGTAATCCGTTTTGTTACGAAGATTCTTCTGTTTCTAAACACACGTCGAACCATCGCACATACATTTCGGCGCGTTATTCTCCCATAGAAACGGATAAGATCTTTGAGGGAGAGATAGCTCATCGAATCTTCCGGTCTGCCTCTAAGAATCTTGCTATGAGGTACAAGGTGGGTCTCCACCGATTGCCTGTCGATCTGCCAAATTTGGAAGACGTCTACATTGAGTTTTCTTAAATTATAATAATCCGTCTACTATATCACAAAACATTACGACTGGTAGAGTGTATGGAAGATAATGAAATCATTGGGTATAGGAACAAGTCCGGTTGGTATTAAACCGATGAGCATGGGCATTAATAGAAGCATAAAGATTCCAGAAGGCACAAAATGCATCTACGACGGACTCTTATTTTTACCAAATCCCTCAATCGCAATTTAAAATGGATTAGCATAGATTGTAGGATACAGTAGTATAAATTGAAAGTTTACGTAAAAAGAGTTTGGTTCAAGCATCGGCTGTGAAAGGTTATGTCGATGCTTTATTATTTCGGTTATCTATAATTCGGCGATACGAGTGATCGATTGAGCACAGAAAAAAAAACAATGCGTCTCTCAAGCGTTAATAAAATTAACCTTGTTTTTGTGACTTTCTGACGTATAGCATCCTTATTATTGGTTTAACTCGGTTCAAATTGGATTTTCAGCATTTTAAAAAATCACCTTGCTTTTTTCAATGAAAAACCACCATCACACTTTGTGAGCGGCCCCAACTGTTGGTATAAATCGGTGAAAATCAGAGATCTGTACTAACAATTAAATATTTTACTAAAAGAAGCGTGAATTCAGCTTATCGTTTACCAAAACGAACCCTGCTGCCACTCAATCTAATTATCCAACATCTCAGTGATTTATCGTGAAAGTGCAGAGGTGGTCTCGGCTTCCAATAAAGCGAGTATCACATCAACACATCCCTACCCTTTCCGTATTTGACCTGCATTCGGGCGAGGCCGGTGCCGATATTTCCTTAGTTTGAGATTATCAGTTTTTACATATCGAGGATGTATTCTATTCCCAAGCATCTGTTGGTTTTCTGTGTAATAACAATCATGCTCTTTATCTTGCTCATGCTCATAGAAACGGATAAAATCTTTGAATAGTATAAGACAACTGCAACTTCTCGCTCTGATTAGCTTTCTCTCTTGCTTTCTCACACGCTTATCAAATGACTGTCATCTCGTCTCGCCGGATAGTATCATAGCATGTTCTCCATTAAAATTTCTTGGATACGGAAACAATAGTTCAAAACACTGAATCAAACTGTAAGATATGATTAACATATATTCTCAATAATCCGAAACTACAGTACCGAAAAACGGGGTAACATTGATCGGTATGGCCCATATCAAATTTTCCGTTGATACACTTTCATACTATCAACTATGTTTCTTAATCTAGTTTTATTTGGCTTCTAAAAGCTATAGCATTGGTTTACATGTTCAGGTTTTTAATTCCAAGCACTAAAAATTGAATTGAGCAAAGCTTTTTCCATCTTTCAGCAAGCGGGGAAAAAAGCAATCCATGCTTATCTAATAGTTCACATTACATGATAAGACATTTTTTTTAGATTATGTTAGATAGGTTGGGTTATTGTTTAAAGCGAAATGTTTGTAATAAATTGTTAGTCTTTACTATTTAACAAAAATCTCATGGATGTCACCTTTTTGCGCTTTTTTGCTACAACTTGTCACAAAATTGAGGCAGCTTTGCATTATTTGGCTTATTCGTTGAGGCCAAGTGGCAATCTGACAAAAATAAAAAATAAATAATAAAAAATGTAAACAAACATTAAAATTTTAAAAATAAAATCCAAACTTAGGGGGGGGGGGGACACCCCCTCCCCTGGATATGCCTATGAGTAATACCGCTATAACTTTAAGCCAAATAAGACTAGAAGAATTATTGCTAATATCCCAACCCCAAATGAAAAAAAAAAAACCAGCGAATAAAAGCGCTGTATCTTTCGTCTAGACTAGCGTTTCAAAACGACGAATGTTACAAGGAGAGAATCTCTCCTCTCTCGTTATTTACAGCACTATAAAACTTGCACACATACAGTACCGGACAAAATAAATAATACACTTGGCCTGAAAACGCAATATAAGTTATATTGTTCTAATTTTGACAGATACATCTGTGGCTTTATCGTTGATATAATTAAAGCAAGTTTTAATATTTTGGCAGTACTGCATTCTTTGACAGTTGTAATCACAGTGCAGATGTGGTGCTGTACCACCGAAGTTGGTTTCGTGTGTATTCAAAAAGTTTAAAATTTCCGGGAAACATATTTCGCTTGATGGCAGAAAAATGATCGAATACCCACCTCTCCTCCCCCTGATTTGAATTTGATTGAAAATCTGTGGGATTATCCGGAAGATAGGGTGGACAAGGCAATCGATAATTAACATGAATAACTATTTTGAAGCTCTCGAGACAGCATGGGAACATATTGATCCGGAATACCTCAAAATGCTTATCGACAGTATGCCGCGTCGATTGGAAGCAGTATTGACGGTTAGCGGTGGTCACACTAAGTATTGAAAGTTGAAGAATAAAGTCAAGGGCATAACCGTTTAATGAAAAAATCAGGTGTTATATTTTGTCCATTTTGAAATACCGCTTTAGCATTTTTTTTAATGTTGAGCAAGTCATGCACATTCCTACATTGTTCATGCCGGCACAATCTTGTCGTATAAAAATATTTTCAATGCCCAGAAGAAATTTTTCCTATTCAGCTGGGAAATCGAAAGAAATAACGAAATTTATGTGGTGTTATGGGCTTTTTTTTGTATCTTTCTGACTACTTCACCTCGAAATTTGGGCGATGCAAATCTCGGTCCTCGCTTTGCTTAGTCGGTAAGAGCGCAGCTACAAAAGCAACACAATGAGTGGGTGTAGGTGGCAAGGGTTAGATTTCCTGGTCTGGTCTAGTCATTTTTCGTGATGGAAATTTTTTCGACTCGCTAGGTAAAGGGTTTGATAGTACTTGCCACACAATCAAGCTTTCAATTAACAACTGTGGAAGTGCATAAGGAGTGTATCGAATATAAGCTATCCACATACATTTGCGTTGTACGCATGTATTTGTGATGGTTTTTTATGCTCTGAACACTGCATGCTGTGCGTTTGACTGTCAGCTTTCTTTTGTTTACTTGTTTGTGCGGTTCAAATTCTGCGTTTTCAAAATGTCGCGTATTGAAAAGGAAGTGAAAATTAAGGTTCTGGACACATGGCTAAGTGAGAAGGGTATTACTATGCGAAAATTGGCGAAGCGGTTTGGAATTCATCATGCGAGTGTTAAAACCATCATTAATAAGTTTGGGGAACACTATTCTTTGGATGAGCTACCAGGAAGAGGCAGAAATCCCGATTCTTCCAACCCGAAACTGGAGCAGAAAGTGGTATCTCTAATCATGAAGAACAAATCAATGTCAATACGTGATTTGGCCAAAAAAGCAGGAACGAGTGTCGGAATGATCCAGCGTATCAAGAGGCGAAACCACCGGAAGACCTACAAGAAGCAGAAAATCTCGAAAAAAAGTGCAGAACAGAAGAAGCGAGCAGCAACAAGGGCCCGGAAATTGTATTCGCGTCTTTTGCAGCGTCCGGATGCATGCGTTTTGATGGACGATGAGACCTATGTAAAGGAGGACTCAAAAACCCTTCCAGGTCCACAATACTTTACTGCCGTCGTTGGGGAGGATGTGAGCGATGCGGACAGGTCGATTCAAGTGGAGAAATTCGGTCGAAAGGTACTGGTATGGCAAGCAATATGTTCCTGTGGTTTGAAGTCAACCATTTTTTACACTACCGGAACTATAAATACGGAAATCTATCGATCTGAGTGTCTCCAGAAGAGATTGTTGCCTTTATATAAGAAGCATAGTACACCTCCACTGTTTTGGCCGGATTTAGTGTCGGCTCACTAAAGGGCGATACGGTCAAAATTTGGTCAATATCAACTTGACGTATTTCTTTCAATTTTGCATTTAAAAAACCTGAACACCCCTCATTTTGAAGGTGTGTGTGTGTAGAATGTTGCTCCTATTTTGATTTTGGAATTCACTCTTCAGTTGTCAAAATGCCGTCCAAGCAAGAAGAGCAGCGTATCAAAATTTTGCTCGCGCATCGCGAAAATCCGAGCTACTCGCACGCAAAGTTGGCAAAATCGCTAAAAGTTGCCAAATCAACCGTTACAAATGTAATTAAAGTGTTTGGGGAACGTTTGTCGACAGCCAGGAAGTCTGGATCGGGGGGGAATCGAAAACCGGAAGCCGCTGAGACGACAAAGAGAGTTGCCGGTAGTTTCAAGCGAAACCCTAACCTATCTCTCCGAGATGCCGCAAATAAGCTGGGTGTATCGTCTACAACCGTGCATCGAGCCAAAAAACGAGCCGGACTATCGACTTACAAGAAGGTAGTGACTCCAAATCGCGATGATAAACAAAATACGACGGCCAAAGCGCGATCCCGGAGGCTGCACACGACGATGCTGACGAAGTTTGACTGCGTGGTAATGGACGACGAAACCTACGTCAAAGCCGACTACAAGCAGCTTCCGGGACAGGAGTTTTATACGGCAAAAGGAAGGGGAAAGGTAGGAGATATTTTCAAGCACACGAAACTGTCAAAGTTCGCAAAGAAATATCTGGTTTGGCAAGCCATCTGTACCTGTGGCTTGAAAAGCAGCATTTTCATAGCTTCCGGGACTGTCAACCAAGAAATTTACGTGAAAGAGTGTTTGAATAAACGTCTGCTGCCTTTCCTGAAGAAACACGGTTGTTCCGTACTGTTTTGGCCGGATTTGGCATCTTGCCATTACGGTAAAAAGGCCATGGAGTGGTACGCCGCCAACAACGTGCAGGTGGTTCCCAAGGACAAGAACCCTCCCAACACGCCAGAGCTCCGCCCAATTGAGAAATACTGGGCTATTGTCAAGCGGAACCTAAAGAAGACCAAAAAAACTACTAAGGACGAGCAGCAGTTCAAGGCAAACTGGCTTTCTGCGGCGAAGAAGGTGGACAAGGTGGCTGTACAAAATCTGATGGCAGGGGTCAAGCGTAAGGCCCGGCAATTCGGATTTGGAAAAGCGGAAGCCTAACTGAATATTTTTCCTGAATTTTATACTAATTGAACTTGAAAAAGAAATTTAATTTGATTTTTTAAATAAACGATTTCACCGATTTACACGCGTTTTCCCTTGACCAAATTTTGACCGTATCACCCTTTATGCCAAAACCACTCTCAATTGGCTTGCGGAAAAGGGTATAGATTTCGTTGAGAAAAATATCAATCCACCAAATTGCCCTCAGCTTCGACCCATCGAACGTTACTGGGCAATCGTGAAGAGGGTCTTCAAGAAGACTGGTAAGGCAGCTGGGAACATGCAGGAGTTCAAAAAAATTTGGGCTCAAGCGTCCAAAAAATGCGATGCCACCCTTTTCCCGGACTTGATGAAGAGCATTCGATCCAAAGTTCGAAAATTCGTGAAGCAATAACTTAAATTTCATCCGGTCTTCATTATGTTCAAGTTTAACCTCGTACAATAAAGGATCAATTTTTTGTATGAATAAAATATCGGTTTTCAACATAATTTGAAAGAAAGTTTGTGGATAGCTTATTTTCGATACACTCCTTATTTTGAATGCTAAGTTCAGAAGCACGTAATAAACTACAGGGTAGGCCCAAATAAGTGACGCAGTATTTTGTTTCAGTGTGGAATTCTTCTAGCCATGGCAAGAGCCACCTGGTTGCCAGCATATTAAAGAGGGACTGATTAATATGCAAACAAACTAGTGTTCGCTAGATTCCGTCGACAGGAAGTGCCTAAGAAAAATAAGGATTTCAAAAGACAACGGATTTTGCAGTTGCATTTGGCGGGAAAGCGTCCCAACCAGATGCTGGCCGAGGCCCGGAAGGAAGGAATATGCCGCACATTAATCGACCGGACGTTGAGAAGATGGAGGACGAGGGGAACCATCGATCCAAACAAAAAACCAGGTCGTCCTCGCAGTGTACGTACCAAACGGCTTGTAAAGGCGGTGCGTGATCGAATTCACCGAAATCCTTGCCGTTCTTCATATAAACTGGCTCAGGATATGGACGTCTCCAGGAAAACTATCAGATCAGTTCTCAAAGAGCATTTGAGATTGGTGCTGTACAAGAAAAGAAAAATTCATGGACTTTCGGAAGCCAACAAGAAGAACTGAGTCATTCGTTGTCGCGAATTACTTCGTCGGCACGGTGATTCCATGATTGTGTTTTCGGATGAGAAAAATTTCGTATTGCAGCAAAGTTTCAACGCTCAAAATGACAGGGTTTATGCAGCGAGTATTCAGGATATCCTTTCTTCAATTCGCGCAGTTCAACGCTTCCGAAATCATACTTCGGTCATGGTACGGTAATGGTCACTGCTTTTCATTGATAAGGGTGTAAATTTTTTTTTTTTTAATATCTTTATTAGAGTGGCTTTCAGCCTCCTGGGCTGGTTCGCATAAGGGTGTAAAAATCAACTACGTAAAAGAGGTCCTGGAAAAGCATTTGAAGAAGCATACTTCAACGATGTTCGGTAACCGCAAATGGGTGTTTCAACAGGATTCTGCGCCGTCCCATGGAGCAAAGATTACCCAAGCATGGTGCACCAAGAATTTGCCAGACCTCATTCCTAAGGAATTATGGCCAGCTTCTTCGCCAGATGCAAATCCTCTGGATTTCTCTATTTGGGGAATCATGGAAGCTCACTTTCGAGATCTCAAACCAATGGGTAGTGAAACATTCAAAGCTACCATACAGAAGATATAGGATGGAATCCCCGAAAATCAGGTGCGTGCCGCTTGTACTGCCTTTCCGAAGAGACTAAGGGCAATAATTAAAGATAAAGCCGATAGAATCGAAATGTGAATATGTACACATAAACAATAAAATATAAGAAACAGAATAACAAAGAAACATTTAAATTATTTGTCTTTTCGTGGGAGATACAGTCATTGTTTCATGCGTCACTGATTTGGGTCTACCCTGTAATGGTGATGAGCTTGGAATGCCAAGAAAGAAGAAGAAGAAGAACATTGCTGAAAAACGTTTTGATATACTTATCAGATCCAAAACTCACTGTCGTTGTGAGACCCGCCCGGTATTTCCTTGAACTCATTTGTATGCTGATTAAGTGAGGTGGCGCAAAGTCTATCCAAGTTGAACAGTTATTTAATGTGAGCGCTTCGGCTTTGTTTTTTTTTTCTTTTCTGGTGGTGTCATTATCGGCGGTCATCATAGTGAGATCAACTCGACACGAACTCGTCTTCCAGTCATCATTTTGGTCCTTATCCTTTGCGTACGTCTGTTGAGGAATTATGTGAGCATGTCAAGGGACGAGAATTGATGTGATAGGAATGAGTGTGAGAATCAAACAACCAACAGCTCCACAGAAAACTTCTTTTATTTCAGCTGCATTCTGCAAAATATTTCCGAAAGCGAAATTTGTTCTTTTCGCTTCTGAGTGTACACTAGTTTGTTTTTATATAAATGATAGCTAAGCTACATTCTACTTCATTTTTTGTTATTTAAATTAGTGTTTTTTCTGCTTTTATGATCATTACAACTACATGATGTGGGTGATACTGAAGATTTACTCGTAATAAGATTACTGCCTTCTAAAAATTAAGCATCTCGATTGCTGCGCCTGTGACTTATAAGATTGTATGGAGCATGGAGAGATTTAATTGGTTCCTTCTATTTGTTTAACGTTGCACTTATCAGCACATGATTTGAAATATCATTCCTTAATTGGTAGTGAGTCTGTGGCGTCGACACCGTATAACATTCAATATGTTCCTACGTTAGTCTTCTAATCTAAGTACTGTTTCTTCTTTTTTTTTTTAGAGACTTGAGACTTCGATCGTGACATAGAGTGGAGGCGCGTGCTATGCATAAATAAACAACATTTGGTAGGCAACACATTCACCCATGTCTGCTTCAATAAAGTGGAGTGACAGTACCGGCGATAAGCGTTGCTGATCGATTAAAACAATCAAGCGGGACCCGATATGCTCGACTGGAGAGTGTATTGACCTACGTCTAGTAGGCAGTATCAGTAAAGATGAACGCGACCAGTCAGTGATGGCCTGATTTCTCCAAACGCCTATCACGACCATTAAGAACTAATAAAAAACAATCACTTAAAGCACTAATTGGAATGCATGTATAACTTGAAAAGTCGGTCGTAATAGGCGAAGGAGTTTTTCTCTCCATCGGCGCTCAGGTTAGCTTGCGAGCCAAGCAGGCGTTGATTGATTCAAAACGAATCCGATTAGGAAAATTTGCGTAGTTGCGTAGCTACACTTGTAAGAACTCTCGTTGCGCACGTTTTTGCGGGTGTTTGTTGTAGGCCAAAAATAGGCGAAACAAAACCTTGTTCTTTCTTCTTAATTTCTTCGTTTTCATGAACGGCATAACTTTTCGTTGGCAGCTACCACGTGGAGTTGTCTGCCTTACGAACTTCGTTGAAAACAGTAGGAATTTCATTTGGCGAGAGCAGGCAAAAGTGCATCTTCTCTACACGTTTCGTTAAACCGTGGACATGCGCACAGCATCTGGATCGCTCCTTTAATGAAAGATGACAATGCACTCATCATAATTTATGATTATAAAGCTCTCGACGTTCGTCTTTCGTTTGGTGCTTAAATTGACCAGTTCCGAGAAACGATCCGGGGGGATTTCACCACAGGTGGTTTTAGCGGAATAATGGCCACACTAAATGAGTATGTAGGTACATGCTGGGCCAAGGCCCTTTAATCATAAGATGATGTAAAATGTGTTTTTTTTTTGCTTTGTTCCCTTTTTCGGGCAAAGAGGATCTTTTTTTTTGCGTCGATGTATTATTTCACCTTGAGTGTCGTAAGCTAAAAATATACGCTTTGAAATCTTTGCGATAAGCGATCAGTAGTTCAATGGTTGTTTGTGTTCTCTGAAAGCTATTGATAACGAACGGTTGCTGCTACTGGAAGGGTACACAGGGAATGGCTGAGTTGGCTTTAGTTTCTACCACTGTAGAGTTTGTAGTGTTTAAAATCGTTGGAAAACGAGATACCTTTTTTTCACTCGTTTCCATTAAGTATCGCGAATGTAGTGCTTAAAAGTTTTGGTGAAATGACTGACCGGAATTAATTTTCATAAACTAATCGGGTTGTGAATAGCTATGTGTTTGAATTCAAGCCCAAGGAACGAGGACGACGATGATCCCACGGTAGTGGCAACAGCAGCAGCATCACCAAAACAAATTCCACCTTCGGGAGAGGAGCGTGAAGCGAGCGCTGCTGCTGGCCGGCAAGCTCCGTCACCAGCAGCGGTTTCTTCCTTCAGAGGGAACGTCGTAGTTTGTCTTCGTTGTCATCCAATCTTCTATTGTTTTAACATCTGAGTTTAGCTTGAAATTCTTAAGGATCTTTAAATGTCCTACCAGATCACCATCCAAAATCTTGTTGTATCGTTTGAATTGCAGGGCACTTTTCGCTGCCTGCTGCTTTACAAATTGGTGTAAAGGTAACATGTTAAGAAGGGCATCCAAAGCAACAGATGGTGTACTTTTCATTGCCCCAGTTATTGATACACAGGCAAGTCTCTGTAGTTTACCTAGCTTCACTTGGGTGGTTACCTCATCAAGTTTAGGCCGACATATAGGCGAAGCATATGTAATTTTCGGACGAACTATTGCAGGATAAATCCAATGGACAGTTTTTGATCGAAGTCCCCATGTTTTACCCATTTCGTTACTACATGCCCATAGGGCATTTGTATCCTTAGTGACAACCTTGTCAAGATGGGAGTTCCAATGGAGTTTTTTATCCAAAGTAACACCAAGGTATTTAACTTCTTTCGCCTACTAAACTTGAACTCCATTGAGAGTAGGCTGTTTGAAATTTAGCTTTCTCCTTTTGGTAAAAGGTACTATAACAGTTTTAGAAGGGTTAACATTTAAGCCCTCTAGTCTACACCATTTTACAGTTATATTGAGAGCAGTTTGTAACCGACTAGATATCGTGTCATCAAACTTCCCACGAACTATTATAGCTAAGTCGTCAGCAAAGCCAGTCACCTCGTACCCTAGCTCTGCTAGTCTTTTAAGGAGTTCGTCTACTACTAAGGACCACAATAGGGGCGATAGGACTCCTCCTTGAGGACAGCCCTTAATCGAACTAATAGTTAGTTGCGCACCTCCAAGACCAGCAGAAAATTTTCGGTCTTTTACCATCGCCATTATCCAGTCGATAATACAGCTATCCAGGCCCCTTGCTTCCATTGCGGAGCGCATTGAGCCATTGTCGAATGCTCCTTCAATGTCAAGAAAAGCTACCAAAGCTATTTCTTTGGCTTGAAGTGATTTCTCGATTTTATTTTAACTAGCGATTGTAGCGCCGTTATTGTAGATTTTCCAGATTGGTAGGCAAATTGGTTTTCGCTCTAGGGAGACTCTATTAAGCTTGTTGACTCAAAAAAGTCGTCCACAATGGTTTCCATTGTCTTTAATAGAACAGACGAAAGACTGATAGGTCTAAAGGCTTCAGGGGTCGTTCTATCTCTTTTTCCCGCTTTTGGAATAAAGACAACCCGAACCTTTCTCCAAGCTTTTGGTATATAACTCAGAGTAACACTAGCTCTGAATAATTTAGTTAGTATGGGAGTAAGCAAATCTTGTTCCTGCTGGAGAAGTGCTAGAAAAATTTCATCTCTCCCAGCTGATTTTAAAGGTTGAATAGAACTCAGTGCCCATTCAACTCTAGATGGCGTGAAGATTTCACAAGCTTTAAGATAAGCATCTGCTAACCATAAGCGTCCTATCTCATCTAAGTCCTGTGCTTCAGTAAATACAGATGTTTACCCCGGGAAGTGAGCTCTCATCATTACTTCCAAAGTTTCGGAACAATCGACTGTAAAACTACCAGTCTCTTTTTTAAGCTTGCCAAGGCCATTTGAATGATCTTTTGAAAGAACTTTGTGCAGTCTTGCAGCTGTTGGAGCGTTGTTGATCTCTTCACAGACCCGTCTCCAGTCCTTTCGTTTGGCATGCCTCAATTCTCTGTTGTATTCAGTCAGAGCCTTTTTGTATTGGTCCCAGTCTGAAATAGCTTTTGCTCGATTGAACAATTGTCTAGATTTTTCCCTCAATTCTGCCAGTTTGTCGTTCGACCAAGGAACATTCCTTCTGGATGACCTATGTTGAACAGGACAACTAGCATGATATGATGAGATCATTTTACCAAGGATTTCATCAGAGGCTTTTTCTAATTGTGAACATGTTTTTATTGGATTGGATTGGATTTTCCTGAATTCACTGTTCACGGTGTGCTCAACTCCTTTTCGGAACATTTGACGGTCGAGAGGAAATCGAGAAGTGATAAAATCAATGGACGTGCTGATCCTGTCATGGACCGGAAGGTGAAGAGGATATTGAAGGAAAACCCGAATCTCTCTGTAAAATACGAATGTCACCTGGTTTTTGACGTAGACTACGTCTTACGGGAAGGGTAGGGTGTCAATTGAAAATCTAAAAATCAGCGACCGTCACGAAATATCGTTACAAATTAAACGCTAATAACTTAATAAATGCTCAATAGATTTTCAAAATGTTTACATCAATCGATTGGAAATTTTCCCGCGTATAAATTCAATTATCAAACAATATCCGTTAACAATTTCAAGCTATTGAAAATAACCAAAATATGAGGTGATGTCTTATAATGCCGATTTTTCAGAGTAAATTCACTCAATGCCGTCAATTTTACTATCACAGATTTCAAATGTAAGCAAGGGAGGTCTCATATGCAGCAGTGAACGATATAAAACGGGTACACCTTCGCAAATTTTCTCATTCGTGTTGCAGTACTGGAGCTGTGTGGAGCATCGAGCCAGTATGGATTGGCAGCTGGTGCCGGGCGATAGCATGTACCCTGGAGGGTGCACTGGCTTCATTCAGCGGAGCGGCAAGACGCCAAATTGGATTTGGCAGCTGGCTGTGGCAAGCACCATAGAAAGTGCACTGGCGACCTACCAATTGGCCAGGTAGCTGATTGCACTGCAGTCTGTTGTTACCAAGCCGTTGGCTAGGCAACCGTTTCTAGGCAGCCATAAATTATGCTATGGTGTGCTAGGCAATCGGTTGCTTGGGCAAATAATGTCTTTGTAGCCAGCCGGTGGGTGCTACTACTAGGGGCGAAATAAGGTGCTTGTGTGTGTGTGATATTTGGTAGATATTGTCTTTGTAGCCAGCTGGTGGGTGCAACCAATGACGTCTATATAAGGTCTGGCCCAGTTGCCACAACAATATTAGTGAAAATAGCAAAAATAGCGCGCTATAAAAATTAGTTTTTCAACCAATTCCAGTCTATAGATGATGAAAAATTGGCTTTATATCGCTACTCGATTGTCAAGTCCCAGCGTTTGAAAGTTAATTTGGCAAAAAATTAATTAAATTCAGTTAAATTCACTATAAGTTACTCATGTTATAGGGAGGAAATGCTTCTGCTCAATAAATGGCATTTATATCAGGATTATTTCCACAATTCAGCATATATAATACACGTTTGAACCTATTTTGTTTTAATATGAACCCATGCACGCACATAGAGAGTTGAATAGTGTTACGTCATCACTCGACGAGTGCCGACGGCTCAGGAATGTTTACATTATTTTTGCTTCCAATACAAGCAAGCAGTACGTTGCCCCAGACCTTATATAGACGTCATTGGGTGCAACCACGAGGCGCGAAATAAGGTGCTTATGTGTGTGTGATATTTGGTAGACATTTTTTGGTAAGGCGCAGAGAGGGTTTTAATTCAAATGCGGACCATTAATTTTGATTTTAATTTAATTTTGAGAGAGTTTGTTTGATTTGAATGTTTGGTTCTTACCGATTGGCTGACAGCGGTTGCTAAAGGAATATTAGTTTTCTCTTTGTTGCATACCTTGAGAATTTTGAACAATTTACAAATGGCTACCGTCACGAAAAATTTAAGCACCGGACGCTAAGAATTCGATTGTTTCTTGATTGATTTATTTTTGAGACTGCTCTAATCAAGAAATGTATACGATTGCCATTCTATTTACTCAGGTATATAAAGTTTTACAAATAAAAGATTAATATATTTCGCATACATATTCATCAATTGGTGTATGAAAATTTTAAAGAATATTGCGTTCTGGCATGTTTGAAGAAATTCCCTATCACGGACAATGTTTTGATTCTCGAACATTTCAATGAGTACTGTTATGAATAGTTATTCTGTTGTATTAACGATTCGCGTTGGATAGCGTTTTACTTCTAGGAAGAAATAAGTTTTGAGAAACTGTGAAAGGGTGAATAAGTGCAATGCCTATTCTTTTTTATGCCAACCGTTTGCGCAAATTTCGGAAGCGCGTTAAGATCGAACATTCGAAAAATCCTCCGAATTGACCATGTACCGATGCCGAGCGAACTCGAGGTTATCGGGCGAAACTGGAAGCAACCAGAGGTAATGCGTTGCTAACTACTGGCCGGAAAGCTAGAGAACTCGAGAACTTAAACTCGAGGTGGGAAATACAATCAAGTGGTCAACCAACTTGACAAAGTGCAAATACTTTTCAAATGCTTTCTAAAGAATGTACAATAGATTTTTGCTAACATACTTACTATCTAATGCTGGTCTAACGATCTTTGAGGACAAAAATCAACGTTATTTTGACGACTAGGCCTTACGGCAAGGGTAGAGGTCACATCAACATTTAAAAATAACCGAAACAGTGTGAACTCTTAAAGCTTTATCATTTATTGATAGATTTTCGAGATTACGCGATAAGGATAATGGTCTCCAACTGGTCGACCATATCAACACAGTAGTGATTGTGTCAGCACAATTGTTGCCCGTTCATCATACTATTATTCAAACCAAACGTACCTTTCCACGGCTGCCAAATAAGTTCTAAGAAGTGAATCATAGCATGTTCTAACATACTTTCTCACTTATTTATGCTAATCCAACGTCCCATTAGAACAGTACACTACGAAACTAATCAAACGGGTTAACGTAGTCTACGTCAACCGGTCGTGTGTTAAACACAACCCCACTGATTTTTTCTTCTAATATCAAAACAGCGTTTGGGGCTGAAGTCGTATAAAGTAAACACAGTTCCAATTCGCAGAGTCAAACAGAACTTGTCAGAAAAAAGCACGAGCTCGACGTTTGTACTGCGAATATTTGACGAAGTTATTATGCGTTGTTATGGACGAATAAACTTATATCCTGGAGGGTTTCAAGCAGCTTCCGGGGCTGGTTTTTTACTCTGCTATGGCCAGAAATGCTACAGCTGAGGTAGTAGACGAATTCGTGTATCTGGGCTCATTGGTGACCGCCGATAACGACACCAGCAGAGAAATAGAAAGGCGCACTATGGCTGGAAATCGTGCCTACTTTGGACTCCGAAGGACGCTAAGATCGAACAAAGTTCGCCGAACCACAAAGTTGACCATCTACAAGACATTAATTAGACCGGTAGTTCTCTACGGCCACGAAACATGGACATTGCTAGTGGAGGACCAACGCGCCCTTGGAGTCTTTGAAGGTGCTGCGTACGATCTACGGTGAAGTGCAGATGGAAGACGGAACGTGGAGGAGGCGAATGAACCACAAATTGCACCAGTTGCTGGGAGAACCTCCCATCGTACACATCGCAAAAACTACGGTCGACTACGATGGGCTGGGCATGTCGTAAGAATGTCGGACGACAGCCCTGTGAAAATGGTTCTCGAAAACGAACCGACAGGTACAAGAAGAAGAGGCGCGCAACGAGCAAGGTGGATCGAGCAAGTAGAAGGCGACCTGCGGACAAATCCTTGTTTGGCAAGCAATTTGCACGTGTGGCAGAAAGAGTAAATCTTTCGTCAGTACAGGCACAATCAACAAGGAGATTTGTCAGAAAGAGTGCCTGCACAAGCGATTGCTAACCATCATCCAAAACCACTGTTCTGGCCCGATTTGGCATCATGCCATTATGCTAAAATTGTGATGGAGTGGTACGAAGCAAATCAAGTAAATATTGAACAAAAACCCGCAAATCCACCAAATTGTCCAGAGTTACGTCCAACCGAGAGATATTGGGCCCTGATGAAGTGGAAACTTTCAGGAAAAAACAAGGAATCAAAGATATCAAACACTTTCAACAAATTTGGACAAAGACGGCCACCACGGTATCTGAAGAGTCCGAACAAACCCTAATGGATGGAGTTAAGCGCAAAGTTCGAAAACGTTATGCAAATACCGAATAACTATGTTTTGACTTCGTGAAATGGTATATCATATCCCATGAATCTGAAATTGACATCGAAGCAGCCTCAAGCAATTCAAGCAATCGTTAAAATTCCATCATAGCAATCTTGGCTTCTTCGACAAGCATTCCGAAACTAAACTTCTAATAAACCACACGTTAATTAATCAAGCTCTGCACTTATTAATAGAAGAAATAAACAACTACAATTGAAATTTAACGCGAATACACACCTTAGTCCATTAGAAACTTGGACTTGTGAACTTATACCACTCGTATAGACTCATTTGTGAAACTGATCTTGCTTGACATCGTCTGGCCTGTTGGAACCATCCGATTCATCACATAATTTCTTGAAATTTGTTACATAAGGCGTTTCAAACCTGCTGAACATTTGCATTAAGTTCACTGGTTCTGCTACAGGTGCCAGAAGATCGAATTTATTTGTTTGACAAGGCCACTAAATTAAATCCATAAAGACTCTTGCAACGTTCATTATATATGTGTCTCTAGAACATACCCCTCAAGCTTTAATTAACCTACCACGCCCAAATAAATTCTCACAATAATAACATGAATGTGAAATGCACTTTGTATGCAAATCTTTTATCATTTGATTTGAATTTCTATGAACTTTCACTGGCCGTTTTTCATGATAGTGTTGCAATGGTTTCCCATATTTCTGCTGTGAAAATTTTGGAGTGATGAGCTTTTGGCTGTTTTATCAGTAAATCATCGAATACGACTTCAAAGTTCTTATCATAATCCTTATTGAGTAAACTCGCTCCAAGTTTGTTGTTGAGGGACAAGATACACCAGAGTAAACCAGTGTGAAACCACTCTAGAGAATTTAAATCTCAGGTTTCCATCCTATTTTTTACCTGCTCTAATCACCCCATTGGACCAAATTGCCACTCAATTAAATTTGTTCCGGTTTTTTTTTTTTTTTTTTGAATAATGAAAATGACAACTTTGTCGATAATCTTTCTTTCATTTGAAAAGTTCAGATCCGAAACGAAACTTTTATAGAATTCCAAATGTCAAAAATGAGACTAGATCCCGGTACTAATCTTTTAGCTTTATAAGAATTTGACAGCACAGGTGCTAATCCCAGCAGAAAGTTTGGCTAAACTCATTGTAATAAATCTAAGTAAATTTATGTGCATTATTTAAAACATGTGTCGCAGAGTAGAATGAAATGTGCTCAATTACTAGTTTTGGTTATTATTTCCAGCTAATTGAAAGCCATGTATGCCATATGTGTAAAACCATACTGAGTCGAACGCATCATACCACAAACATCAACTAGCAATTCTTCCCAGGTGCCGGCAAAACTCAGCCCAATTTCCGAGCAACGACCGGCAAAAGAGAAACGCGAAAACTCGTGCCTTTTCCCGGTACAATTATCGTGCCAGAATGCAGCAACAAATCAAAAGAAGACCGATGGCCACTCTACACTTCTCATTGCCATATTTTCCTCCTCACCTATTATTTCAGCAACGTCACTAACCGACCGACCGACCGACCGACCGAGCGCATGTTTGCTGACTCGCTCACGCACGCAACAACCATCATTTGGCATCCGATGATGGAAACCGAACAGCATCGTACGATATGCCGGGCAACCAATCAAAACTACAAGAAAGGGGAAAAATGAATTCCCCTCACCGCTTCCCTTTTTTTCCCTTCCCAGGTCCAAACGTTCAGATCAATTCTTTCGATTAAGATTTATGGGGAAGAACACCGTCCACTCAATAGAAATGATCGTCGTCGATTGAACTTTAGTTTACATAAATAATCTACACCTAACTATCTGCTCAATACACTCACACACTTATCGTTTACTAAGAGATACGTAATACTCGACTCCACCTCAGGCCCTCTGGCCATTCTAACACACTCATCACTTCTCATCGTATTCCTCCTCCGTCTCCGGGTTTTGTTTCTCATTAGCATGCTTTACCAGCGTCGAGTGCGGAAGATCCCCGTTAAGGGTGGCAGCATTCAACACCTGCATTTCTTCGGCGGTTTTGTTCTCCACATCTCGACGACTGTCTTCGCCGGGCACGACTTTCACCTTGCCAAAGTTTTCGCCATCGGCAATCGTTTCCGGTAGCTTTTGGTTGTGTGTCTCTGGCAAAAGCAGCGATAGGAGGCCACCAGTAAATGCCATCGCACCGAAGATCAACAGAGGAAGCGGTGTCCAGTAGTCTCCCAGAAGGTTGAAGTAGGGCGCAAGGATGCCACCGACACGGGCCGAAGTTGACGCTGCTCCGAGGGCCACGTTCCGGATGACGGTGGGAAACTGTTCGGCGGAGAAGACGTACACAGTGCCGTAGCTGGAAGTGATGGCTAGTTTACCAAGCATGGCAAGAACTACGATCAACACTGGCAGATCACTCGGAACGAGCATCGTCGATAGAAGCATTACACCGGCAAAGATCATGCAACCGCACAGGATAGTACGACGACCCCAACGGTTCAGGGTGAACAACAGGAACGTGTAGGCGGGGATTTCCACAGCTCCACTGATAACAAAGTTCAACAATGGATTACCACCGAGATTGTTGGTGTTCCAGGACAGCCCATAATAGGTTCCACTGTTGACGAACCAATCGAAGAAGATCAACAGAGCTTTTCGTCGGAGATTTGGGTGCTTGAAGACATCAATCAGCGATGGTTTTGGCTCATTCTTATCCATTTCAAGAGCTGCTTTATCTTCCTCAACCAGTTTGTCCAGTACATCTTCCGGAACGGTGACCCTGTTCGATTTGGCAACTTTCTTGATCAGAGCGATGGCTTCTGAAGGTCGATTGTTGGAAATCAGCCATCGCGAAGACTCTGGAATGAACCACCAATAGCTGAGGAACAGGATTCCCGGCAATGTCAGTGCAATCTGCAACGCCCGCCAGTCGTGGATGAAGTAAGCAAATGCCGCCGTCAACATATAGCCCACCGAGAAGAACATCATACATACAACTCCGGCGTACAAACGATCACTTGGTCCAACCATTTCCATAGCAATGACGTAGGCTACCAGGAACACACCGGAAGTTGTAGCTCCAACCAAAATTCGCGCTATGGTATAGGTGAAGAATTCCGGCGCTATTCCGGCCAGTACTCCAAATATAACTTGGGCAACCAATGATGCGAAGAATATCGGTTTGCGTCCGTACTTGTCCGAAAGCCAACCGAACACAATACTGCCCAGCATTACGCCAACCATAAACAGCGAATCCGCCGACGCTCGAAGCCAATTCTTGTCACACACCAAATCCCAATCGGTTACTGCACTGCTCTCGAATTTCGACCGATCATAGATCCAATTATTGCAGCCAACCACTTCCTTCGCCGGTGTTCCTCCGTGCAGATAATCCTCGGTAAAGTTTGCATCCAAGTACGTACACGTGGAGTACTTTCCAGTAGACGACTCCATCGGGTAGGCCATCGATAGCACATCCAGTGGAAGTTCATAGCTGACATTATTCGCCTCGAACGGCAATTTACAGCGGTAGTCCGGCGTCGCCAGCAGAAACACACCGGCCAGCTTGTGAAATGCACAGCTAATTGCCGGTAGGCAGAGTAGAACATAGATTTTCTTCTGGTACCGGCCGAAGCCGCCCAGATGCGTTAGCACCTCGTCGTATCCCATTTTTCGAAATATCGATTAGTTCACTTTCCGTCACAGATGCGCACACTCTTCCTTGGAATGATTGCGGTCACACCACTCTTGCCACAGCGCCCGTTCGTCAGTTTTCTCAATTGCACACGCACTTGGCTCTTCTGCCGCTGTCTAGTTTCACTCAAGTCTTTACTAGGGCAACCGACGTTAGTTCAAAAAATGGCACCTAAAATAGTTCACCAAACGCCAACGTCATAGCCGTAGATGGTTTTTTTTTATCTTCCTTCTTAAGTACTGCTTGTGAATGGGCACTAAAAATAATTCCCGCTCCGTTTTTTCTTTGCACAACTCCAACAGCACCGGTCTCTGGATGTGTAGTGTGTAATTCTCTCTTCTATGTTCTCTAGGAGCCAGACAAGACTAGCATTGGTAGCCGGAGAAACCGCGATAAAGGTCCGAACGGAACGCGTGTTGACGGAAGAATGTTGGCAGGAACTCTCGCAAATTGCCCTGAACGTCCCGAGCCACGGAGATACTCTGTCTGGCTAGACTAGAGTGAAGGGAAGGCAGAAAAAGAAGGATCGGGTGTGTATTGCACATATTGCGCCGTCGCCGCTTTCCACCACCGGCACATCCGATACAAGGCCCAAGAGAGACGACGGTCGCTCTTCGCAGCTGAATCGACACGCGGGGAAAATACATTACAAATGCAACCTCACTTTTGAGAGGAGTGTGAAAACAAAAAGAGAGCCAAGTCGCGGTTGAGTGCACGTGAGAGGCATTTGTTGATCAGGAGGATGATGCCGGCTGGTTACTCTATAGATACAGTGTTGCCAATATTAGTTCAGAATGCAAATTAAGACAAAAAAATAATCATTTTTGCGGGGCAAAATTCGTTATAGTAAAAATTCATTTGGGGTAATTGAAAAACGTTAACAATTAAGTCCTTCAGGAATTCCTAGATTAATCCATCACAATCATTCCCTAGAGGATGAATCATTCTATCCGATAGAGTCGATAGATAGATTTTGAATCACGAGGAATTAACGGAAGTAGCCATTGTTACGTTTGTCAGTTAGATCCTAATGAAAAATCTGTTACGAATTGTAGTCCATAAAGTTGTTTCTTATAGCGAGGCCCTTCTTTTGGTATCAACGAAAAATAGGGTGGTCCTTATATTCAGAAAAAGGAAAAAAAAAGAAACTAAGTTTTCTATTTGAAGAAATAGAGATATTTATTCTTCAGAAAAATCATAGGTGAGCAACTTTTAAGCAACTTTGTCAAATCAAATGTTTTTGTAGTTTTTAAAAAGACTGCAATAGTGCAGTTTCTCCTAGTCTCAATCAGGTGTCCCCTATTAGTATTATTTTTAATTCAAATTTTCCAGTAGTTTTCTCATTATTTCAGAACATTGAAAGACACAACTTTTGATGTGCTGAAAATGTCGCATCATGTGCTAAGCCAAATTTTTAATTAATCATTAAGTTCACATCCTGTTTGTATCGGTCTACCAACAGATGTCGCACCGCTACTGAACTATGGGTCAGATAATTAATCTTGCTAGACAAAACTAATACCTCCCAAACGAAGCATTTCAGGCAGTTCGTGTCTTCAGCAATGTTTCCTCCTATAACAAAACATGCTCCATCAATTTCCATTAACAAATAGCTCGGAACACATCCGCAGAGATGGCACCAACATGAAACTTTTTATATCAATGACTTCAGCAAACTTAACAAAATGAACCACTCTCTCTTTGATGTGTAAATTCTAAAGCCTTTTGATTTGACAGGAATGTTAAAACTGGTATTTTAGATTTGTTTCAATATTTTCTCTAAGAATCCTGTGATATTGAATCATTTCATGATGGAAATGTATCGAATAAACACTGTGGTTTCAAAATTATCATGATTGAGTCACCCAATTTGAAGAAAATACAATAAACAAAAAAAAAATGCAACTATCCAACATGAAGATTTAGAGCGCATAAGAAAAAACGCCACCATATTTTTTTGGGAAAACTTAGGTAATGCTAAATGAAAAAAAAATGTAATAACTTCACAGATACATTTGAGTGTTTTTGGGATTTTTGCATTTTTCTAATGATTATATGAATCAAATTCATCATGACTGAACGCTAGTAAAGTATGTTAAACATATTCCTCTCATGTTATCTATCATGTAGTGCGCCATGGAAATCTACGTGTCATAATTGTCAATTTAATAGAGACATCATGGGTCAAGGTCAGTTAATTTTTTATTTTTAAATCTTCTCACTGAGAAGGGTATACAATTTGCTTGAAAACTCTACCTTCGAACCAAGACCATTTGTGTTATTTTCAGTAACACTGAACTATACTGGACGGAGCTTATATGCCTCATTATTGAAACAAACATTTAACGAACAAATCTTTATTTGAGTTTTTTTTATAAAGAATAAAATCAATAGTCAAGCTTCAATAATCTGAAAGTATCAAATGCATTCATCTTAATTGGTATGAATTTTCGGTTTTGAAAAATAGGTATTGATTTCTTACCTGTTCCTGGCTTTCGATCAACAATTGAATAGTTGATCAGACATTTTAATTTAACCGTGATGACAAATCAGCCCAGCAGACTGAAACCACCCGCATGAACACTAACCATAACATAATGTTATCAAAAATGGTTTATCTTCCACCTCTTAACGTCACTTGTAATGATTATGCAACTTTACACAAACGACAATATTAATAAGAAGACTAATCTTTCTTCTCATTTTCTAGTTAATATAGAGTGTATTCGTGATAAATAGCACAACCTAATATGTCTGTATTTTTTTTACCGTGTGATTAAAAATTCTGAAAATTTGATTAAAAAAAAGCATTAACAAAGTCTGGATTTATGCCATGGTGTATTGAGGAAAGCAGAAAGGTACACAGAAAAAAGTTTCATAGTTAATTTTACCATCATTGGGAATTAGGACGAATATGGCGGTATAGTGATTTTGAACCGACTATGATCAGGGTCAAACGACCATAAAAATAATTGGAAAACTAGGAAAACTTAAATTCACTTCACTAGATCGTTTAAAAAAAAAAAACAAAAAAAATTAAACACTTTCAAACTATCACTAGTAAACACGAGGAAATTTCTTTGAATTCCTCTAGAAAAAGCTTATACTTCGTGAATTCGTGAACGCTCACAGTCACCAGGATTCACTCTGTATTGTTGAAAATTAACCATAAAACACATGCGTATTTCCTCTTGTGATAATTCATTGAAAAACTAGTCAAGGTGGCTTTCGTCGCTTGGTGTAGTGTGGAAGCTCCCTCGGAGTGACATGACTCTTCTGAACAAATCAAATGGAGAGTCACGGCACTGCGACTTTTCTCCCTTCACCAAGTGACGAGAGTCATTTCGACTCTCGGAAAAAAAAAAAAACCACAGTGTAAACTCGGACTTACAGTAGCATGCTTTAACCGCAATGAAAATTGTATCGGCGCATGCCATTTATCAACTGGAGGAGTAGGAATCGACGCCAGCTGAAGTTGTAGTGTCGGATCTGTAGCCACGGGGAGTACTTGCTAATAATTCAGGCTAATTCAGCTAAGTACCTTTTATATACATTTATTTTAAAGGCTATATTTGTTTTCTTTCTCTCCTGCTAGTAAATAACTGAGCCGCAATAAGATTCTCATAGAAGCGTGTGGTACGGTATGCCCGTGCATCTTTCCTCCCCTGTAGATTCACAAAATGCGTTGTGGTTCAAATCTATTCTTTTGCATCCAACTCATTTTACAGAATCATCTTTGCGAATAATGCAATGCAACGTACGTCTGGCCGCTGGCCAATGTTTGCTCTAGAAATTACCAAAAATTTCCTGCACAATTCAGAAAAGTCAACCATTCTCAGATTACCTTAAAATTTTCAACGCTAGTTGTAAGATTTCACTGAAGCTCAATACAATAAGGTACTGATAGGGGAATAGTTAGTCACAAACAAGACCGAACCAAAAATTATGAGATTATGTTCTATTTAATTTCACTTGAAAATGTGCACCCATGATAGATGTGTATTTCGATTGGATTGTAAAGGCTACAGAGAATACTGCTGTGATTCTCACTGAAGATAAACGAAAATCAAACCTGGTAAATTTATGAGCAAGGTTAACATGAAAAATCGCCACCAGCATCACTTACTGATGCTAAACGCGGCTGATAACCTTAAACAAACCTCATCGAAGTCTGTTGCGGTAAAATTATCCAAACCTAATGACTAACTGATGATTAGCGAACAGATACGCGTCAGTAAACGGCCCGTGTTGACGAGTTGTTTTTGGTACGCCTGTAAATACGTAAAACTGATTTTTCGTTCGACGCCGATGTTGTTTTGTAGCGTATTGTTCACTACCAAACAGAATAAGTCATCGACAGCGTTTTTGTTCTTTTCATACACTTGAAGTCCCTAGTGTGGATGCATACAAATGCGGTCCACAGTATCGAACCTGATCTAAGCCTGAACCAACGGCAAGTGGACGCAATTTACTTGTTCTTTACGGCCTGCTACGCCCTTTAAGCTTCTCAAACATCTTCTATGATGTTCCAAAAAAAAAAAAAGGATGCACTTAAACATCAGCAAACGTCCTAGAAACCAGAATACAACATACAACAATATTTAAATGCAAACAAATCGTATAGAACGACAAAATTTCAATTTCTTTCTGAGCGAAGTGATTTGACATCACAAACGAATTAATTACCAGTGTGGTTCAATCCACATTTGAAACATTTAAAGAACAAAAAACAAAAAGCACATAAATTATATAAAAAGCAATACTCTAGCACAAATTTGCAAAATTATTATGACATATGCAACCAACTTAACACAGCCATTAATTCTGCATATGAAGAATATAATTGTAAAGTCGAAAATTAAGTCAGACCATGCCCCAAGAGTTTCTTTAATTATGTAAAAACGAAATTGAAAAATAGCTATTTTCCCCCACGAATGCCTTTTGACGAAAATGTAGGCGATAATCTGCAAGTTGTTTGCAAATTTCTTCCACGAAGTATACACTACATTCTCCGAAGAAGACCGTGATCGCGACTTCTTTGCATTCATTCCTGAATCTTCCAGCAATATATCTGTAAATCAATTACATCCTCACGAAATTCTCCAAGTACTAAAAAACTTGGATGCTTCTAAGGGATCAGGTCCAGACGGTATTGCATCCGTATTTTTTAAAGAACCTTTCAGACGAACTTGCCCTTCCTTTAGAACTTCCTTCTAATATGTCTCTAAAGAGCGGAACATTTCCCAACATTTGGAAATCCTCTTATTTGGTTCCGGGTTTCAGGCAGGAAATCAGACATCCGCATTATCTCTTGCATCCCAAAACTTTTTGAATCTCATGTAAATGAAAATATTTTTCAGCAAGTAAAAAATCAAATTACAAGCAAACAACACGGCTTTTCAAAGGTCGCTCAACTACTTCTTATCTTCTTAAAATTGTAACTTTTATTTTGAAAGCAATGAACAATGGCAAGCACGTAGAAGCCCTTTACACTGACTTCAGTAAAGCATTTGACCGAATCGACATACCATTATTACTCTTCAAATTGCAAAAAATTGGAATGGAACCTGGACTGTTGAATTGGCTGCAGTCATATTTAACGCAAACCCAAACAAATTTTTCGTTTTCAAAATAAACTTTCAGACCCCATCTCTGTCACCTCGGGGGTGCCCCAAGGTTCACATTTGGGCCCACTTCTTTTTATTTTGTACATAAACGACATTTCATACATACTTTTAAAAAAAATCCGAATTCTCATATATGCAGATGACATGAAGCTCTTCATGGAAATAAATAATTCTAGCGACGCAGAAGAATTCCAGAACGAAATTAACTTATTCAACAAATGGTGTAGTAAAAGCTTACTTCATCTTAACGTGAAAAAAAGTAACTCAATAGCATTTAGCAGAAAATTTTTAACACCTCGTACGGAAATATTTTTAGGAAGCCAAAAAGTAGAAACATGCAAAATAGTAAGGGACTTAGGCATTATCCTAGACTCTAAACTCACTTTTTGTAGAACATTACAACACAATTATAAGTCAAGCAAATAGCATGCTGGGCTTCATTAAGAGGTTCAGCTACAATTTTCAAGATCCATACACCATTAAATTATAATACATTACATATGTTAGACCAATTTTGGAATACTGTAACCATGTATGGAACCCGTACTGTGCCATACATGAAGAACGCATAGAATCCGTCCAAAAACAATGTTTATATGCCCCTAGGGAATTGAATTGAACTGTATTTCCACTGCCATCTTATGAAGCACGCTGCATGCTTATCAATATACAGACACTTAAGGAACGCCGCGAATTTGCAATGCTTTTCTACATCAATGACATTATTTCACAACGTATAAAATCAGAAGTACTACTCTCGCAATTGAACTTTTATACTCCCAGCCGGCATCTTAGAACACGGAAATTATTCCTAGAATAATCATACAAAGCAAATTATGCAAGAAATGGGCCCATAAATCGAATGATGCGCCAGTATAACTTACATTACGGAATCTTTGGCATCACTATGCCTTAAGAACAAGTAAAATCTCGTCTAAAAGACAACAGAAATAATGTATAGCATGTAAGTAAAACATTGCAACCATTACATGTAGTATACATTGCTTGACGAAAAAATGAATAAATAAATGAATTAATCTGTAATAACAAACAAAATTGAAAAGTGGGCATCAAATGGTGAGTTGACAACTTCGAAGGAGGGTCCTCACATGTTCCTACCTCACGCCTCCACGAGTCATATGATCACAAAAGACTGCCAGCTGAAACATGGAGACGCTGGTTGGCGTAGCCTGGGCAATGTTGTAATTTTGACAATAGCGAAGTGAGGGGGTGCGACCTGTAAATCATATCATATAATTTTCCATTCTCATATCAATTAATGATTTCAGCAGGCTTTTGAATCATCTTTGCATTCCAAAACCATTTATCTCAGGAGCCTGGAGCAACATGACATGGATAAAAGGTTGAATTTGTTTTTCAGCATTTCAGCATAACATTTACTTTGAATTTGAACTTCTGAACATTAACTACTATATTCTTAAAAGATTGGCATGCGCTTATGGGCAGTATTGAATTGTATTTTAATATTATGTTTAGTGGTATTATAATTAGATGAGCCATTTATTTCAGAAACCATCACACTGGGCTCTTCGATCGCTCCAATTGATATCATAGAAATGTAACTAGAACAGTATGAAGAAAATTTTCAACAACATGTCTTATATCTTTCATTGAAATTATATTTTTAATGATATTTTCTGTTTTCAGCTTTTCCAGGACTAGTAGAATGTTGGTACATATCTAATTATATTTTTTCAGTTACAATCCAGTGGATGCCAGATATGTTTTGTACAAACGCATATTATGTTCTCGTGTTGACTTACTGTAGCCGCTTTTTTTACATGGTCAACTAATTTATCTGTCTCTTAAAATGCCATGTACATCATTCAAGTTGGAAATTTGTATTAATAGCATTTTTGTCATCTATTTAATTTTTTATGTTTATCTGCTTTAGGGTTTTAGGGAGGGTGTTTCTAGGTAGTGTAGATGTATTCCTACGGTGTAACATAAAATCTTTTCCTGTAAACACCCACTCTCAGTGAGGCTTTAACAGCATCCTTTTCTGTGATTTTGTCAATCTATTGCATTCGGGATTCTGCATCTTATTGTGGCCATTGTAGAATAAACAATAGGGGCGGGGGGCGGAAATAAACCACGCACACGTTATGAGTGGTCACAAATAGCATCCTACTGTTGGTTTAAATCGGTCGTCAAACTGGATGTTTCTCAACGTATTCTTGTATTCCATTGAAATAAACCACCCACACCTGAGAGTGGTCCGAACAGCATGCCAACTGTTGGTTTAAATCGGTGCCAAAATTTGAATAACCTTAAAATTTTTTTCTGCACAGAGAATAAAATCAAGAACATAGTTAAATACTTTATTCGTCATTGACGTCAGCTGAATTCAGCACACCATTTACTAAAAACGATCCCAATACAAACCCAATCATTTTATCCAATATCCCTTTGATTTCTCGTGAAAAAGCAGAGGATGTTCTTGGCTTCCAAAAAAGCGAGTATCACGCTGATGATGGTCTTACCTTATTCCCTACTGATCTGCATTCAGGCGAGATCGGCGCCGGTATTGCCTTGGTTTTCCGGAATCACCTGCCTTTACGTCACTGAGGATGCATGTGCTGGTCTTTTTCATCATCTTTTGGATCTCTCTGAAACCACAGCTGATCGGGCAATAACGGAGTAGCAAACTCAAGTGGTTTAATCGGTGCTCATGCTCACATCGCATATGTGTATGGGCCAAGTGCCGAACTAACACCCATAGCAGCCATTCGCGCATACAACTGTAAACATAGGTGGCAAACTGCAAGCATTACTTCACGATGTCATCATCACATGTTGCCGCCTAGGCTCGACGGTCTTTGGCTACATAGTGGGTAATGAGAAAAAGTTATTGAAATTTTTTTCGTTGGCATAGTATGGGTGGAAGCCTTTGTTTACATCAGGTTGATACAAATACCGAGTTGCGATGGGTGGACGGAGCTTTTCCGAACATTAAGAGGCGAAAGCACACATTTCTAATTCATTAATGCGCTAAACAAATAATTGCTTCAATTTGATCTTTGAGCATGGTAGTCTATTCGAATTACGCAAATTGTGTGAAATGAAATTTTTATCGTCAGGTTCGTGCAAGGCCAATATATCTTTAAACCCGCCACAGAATGAACAATCATTCGTAATACATGTTAACCCATTAGTTTATTTGATATACTGTCGTAAAAACCATTTAACGGAGCCGAGGAACGTTCAATACTATGTAGGGAAGATGTACCTATATTAATCTCATGACTTTGCAATTCATCCTACTCGAAATAAAACGATATACATGTGACAGGATTAGTTAGTAATGTTTGTTGTAGTCATTTAACGTAAGCATACATTATTAGAAAACGAAACCGATCCTTCAACTGCCCAATTGTTTGATTCGTCGTAGGATGAATAAAGGAACAATGAGATTAATATGGGGGCAGTTAGCCTATAAAGAATTCAAAGTACACATTTATGATTGCTTACAACTTGGTTGAAGGAATTGATTGCTGTGTTCGTCCTTGCTCGTAGGATCTTTTTTTTTAGAGATAGCCTCAGATTCCCTACTGCTCATTGGAGAACGTCCATTTAGTACGTCACCACCCTGTCCCTCTCCTTCGTCACGTATTTCGAATGACAATCAAACAATTTGTGTATGGAGCGTCACAGTTTCCGAACCCTTCTCCCTAAAAGCGTGTCGTACTTCACGGATGTTCCCTTGGCCACAACTTATCCAGCAGGGCATTTTTCCCATTTAATTAAAGTATGTTTTTTCGTAGTGTACCAACAGTATACCATTGGGCTTCAAGTGGTCATTTAACAACCTGGAAGGAGGATGCGGCGCCTTCACGAGTCATCACAAAAGACTGCCAGCTGAAACATAGTGACGCTGGTTGGCGAAGCCTGGACAATGCTGTCTAGTTGTCAAAAGCAAAGTGACGATTTTTCACCAGGAAATCACATTGCATGTTTTCTGTTCTCATTTAACTATTATTGTATATCCATTTATTTAAATGTACTGCATTCCATTTATCTTAAGGACATGGAGCAACACGACAAGGCTTAGTTTTTTTTTCAGCATTTCAGCGAATTGAGAAGTAGGCTTTGCTCGAAGGTGGTTGCTTTTTTATTCAGCTGTCACGTTTTGCTTCGTGCTGAAATTTTTGATTATTATTGTCTCCTAAGGTCGTTGAAAAGCGTAATTTTTCTATAACACTTATGAGTTCGAAAACAATCAAAGATGTAACGAGTGTTGATTTGTTCTTGAACAATTCATTTGACATGCCACCAGCACCGATGTGGGCCCAGGAAATATATGGAAATTTGTTGATTGCTTCCAAGATCAAAACGAGGAAGTCCGCAGGGATCATCTTTAGTCACGCAATTATGAGAGAACTGGATCTGATAGATGATTGTGTTAGAAACTAAGTAATCGTTGAATTATTATTGTACATAGTAGTAAGCCATGCATTATTTCAAATATACTTTTGTTCATTCGTTGCCCACACGTCATTCGATTAAGACCTACTTTAAACAGGTTATGGGCCCTGACAGCTGCCATAGCAACGGCTCTGTTTGAAGGAAGAAATGTTTTTCACTGTCAAGACTCAAGCAGTTCCTGGAAATAAGATGACGAATCCGAACGATGGAGATGGAAGAAGTTCTGGAGCGCATGCCGACGGCGATGGCAGGGTGGCTGGAACGCAAGCTGGCGGAACGAGACTACCTGGACGCATGGTGTCATTGCAGGCGAGAGAAGTTCTTCGTGGATCGGAAAATTACAACTCCTGGGCGTTTTCCACCAAGCTGGTACTTATCAAGGACGAGCAACAGATGGAAGGAAGCGACGCTGACGGAATACGAGGCCCAGATGGAGAACCAAACATGGGAGTTGGTTGAACTACCGAACGGGAGGAAGCCTCTACGCTGCAAGTTGGTTTACAAGCTGAAGACGAACTCGGATGGATCTGTGGAGCGGTACAAAGCCCGCTCGGCCATCAAGGGCTTCCCCCAGGAACATGGTATCGATTACACCGAAACGTACGCCCCTGTTGTTTGGTATGCCACCATCCGGTATCTTTATGTCGATGGCTGCCACGATGAATCTCAAGATCCATCAGCTGGACGCGTTGTCGGCGTTCCTGCAGGGCGACCTTGAAGAAGAGGAAATCTATATGGAACAGCCGGACGGATTCGTCGACCCTGCCGGGTCACCTATGAAAGTCTGCCGCTTGAAGAAAGCACTCTATGGGCTCAAGCAAGCCAGTAGGGTGTGGAACCAGAAGTTGGATGCTGAGCTGAAGCGCAATGGTTTGAAGCGGTCCGCCTGCGGCCGGTGTGTGTACTTCAAGATTGAAGCTGGCATGGTTCTGATAGTGGCTGTATACGTGGACGATATGCTGGTGTTCTCAAACAACCTGCGATGGGTGGATCGTTTGAAGAAACAGCTGATGACGAAATTCCGGTTGAAGGACCTTGGTTTGGCCAGCAAAATCCTTGGGATGCGAGTGACGAAAGATGGTAGCCGTGTAATGGTAGATCAGGAGAGAAACATACGTCGACTGTCTGCTGAAGCGCTTCAATGTTGCAGATTGCAATGTGCGGATCCGAACCAGAAGCTAACCAAGGCGAGATGTGCCCATGTTAGCTATCAGTAATGCATTAATGCATCTGAAATTAAGTCTTGTCCAAAGAACATCTTTAATTACGTAAAAACTAAATTAAAATCAGACTACTTTCCTTCAATAAAGCAACTTGACGAAAATGTCGGGGTTGGCTAATAAAAAAATTGTGATCACTTTGCAATTTTTTTTCAAGTTTCTTATGCATTTTCAGAAAATGATCGCGACCGCGATTATTTTGCATTTCATCCGGGAATTTTCAAGGGGATATTGGAGTCAATCAAATTCAAGTACAAGACATTTTTGCTTTGGCTTTAAGGACTTTAGATGCCTCACAAGGACCTGGACCTGATGGAATTCCTCCAGTATTTATGAAAAATCTTGCAACAGAGCTAACAGGCTTAAAGGCCAAATCAGACATGAAACCACACAGAATCAGCTATCCTGCTCTCAAAAAAAAAAGTATCTTTGAGGCTTAAAGGCGAAATCAGACATGAAGGAAAGCCAAAGCTTAACCTCACTCTTAAGCAAAACCGGCTCAAACTCGTCCGGAAATATATGGATTGGAAGGCTGAGTGGCGAAATGAAGTTTAATTTGGCCGGACCGGACTGTTGCAGTTGCTACTGGCATGATTTGAATCAAATTGGTGTCGGGAGATCGACTTCTCATACCATGCAAAGCTTCCGATTTATTTCATTTCAACCCAGATGAATTCCAACATGTTCCTGCTTTTGGAAGATGTTTTGATCGATCATATTGAGAACGATGCGAATGGCGACATTGTATTTCTGCAGGACACTGCAACTATTCACGTCTCCAAGCAATCCGAATCGTGGTTTGTTGCGAGAAAGAAAAAAAAAAAATACTGGCCAGCTTGCAGTCCGGATTGCAATCCCATTGAAAGCCTCCGGGGAATCTTGGCGGCAATGGCTTATGCAAACGGACGCCGATTTGATAGCTTTTACAGTCTTGAAACAGCAATTCAAGAGGTTTTTTTTGAGAGTTGGACCAAAATCGAAAACATGGAAAGAACTGCAAAAAGCCTCTCTGATTCGATGCCAACCCGTATTTTTAGAAACAATAAGCTACATCGCTGCGTGCGCTTGGCCGGCAGGTCGGTTCAATAAGATGGTCAACTCGATTTTCCCGGCGAATCGCGACGTGGCGGTTGTGATGGACGACAAGACCTATCTCACCCTGGATGGCAACGACTGGCAGGGCCCTTCGTATTCTACTTCCCCCACGAAGGAAGTGAGCTCCGAGGTGAAGTTCATTTCACACACCAAGTTCCCCAAGAAGGTGCTGCTGTGGCTGACAATCAGCGAGAAGGGGATGTCAAAGCCGCTCTTCTTTCGCTCCGGACTGACCGTGAACGGGGAAATTTATAGTACGAAATGCCTGCCGAAAGTTGAGTCGTTCATCAAGAAATACCATAAGGGCGAAGACGCGGTGTTCTGGCCGGATCTGGCGTCGGCCCACTACTCGAAGCGATCGTTGGAGGAGATGGAGCGGCTGAATATCGATGTGGTACCCAAGTCGGCGAACTCGCCCAACGTCCCCTAGCTGCGTCCCATCGAGAATTTCTGGGCCAACCTGAAGCGTAAGATCTACTTCAACAAACAATTTTGTCGCGAAAACTGAGGAGGAATTGATAAATAAAACGAAGAAAGAACTCAAAAACATGCCTACACGCATGTTTTCGTCCGCCATGGCGAATGTTCCGGTTAACTGCCGGAAGGCCGATCGCAAGGGCGTAGAATTATTTTGCAAGTAAGCTTAAATAATTACCTTCCATGGGGAATTTATCAAAAGCAATTATCTGTCTTAGCTTTTTTTTTGTCACCATTCGAAAAAAGTCCATTTTTTTAATGCAAACGTTAAACCGAAATATTTGCGGCCATACTAAATATTACACCAGAAAAAAAAATCACATAATCAGTGGAAAATATCCTCTAGAAATTCACTTAACTTTCATGGGATTCAGGAAGTGGAAAATGCTTTGTAAAATCAAGTGAATCTTATGTGTCCAGTGAAATGTAAATGATTGTTTTCTTTTTTTTTTTTTGGGCGTAGAACCACTGCGTCCACTGAGTTGAACTTTTGTGGTATACCCCTGTTTACTATTCTAATACGCATCTTAAACCTAAATCAGCATTTGTCAAGTGACCAGCCTAAGACGCGTCTCCCAGTCAGGCAAAATTGAGTTTATAAAACCCACCACCTTTCCAGGATTTGCAGTCCAAATTTCTTTAGGTTCTATATGCAACCACTGTACAGAAATTTAAGTCTGCTCTTGTACAAAGCATCACAACTGCAAAGCAGATGTTCCGAGGTTTCACGTTCCATGTTACAGAAACGACAGATATCATTCTGAACCTGGCCAATGTTTTTCAAATGATATCTACTCGGGCAATGACCGGTTACTAGGCCAGTATAGGTACAAAGAACTCTCTTATTGAGCTCCAGAAGCTTTTTACTAATTGTAACATTTGGAATTATAAACCTTTTCTATTGAACACACTTTGTGGTGACCAACCAATTGGTCATCACCCTTTGCTCTTCCCAAGATTTTAATTCCATTTTTATGGCACAGTATGATATACCGCAGAATGGTTCTGGGCCAATAAACTGTGCATTTGAACCTTGTTTAGCAAGCTCGTCTGCCCTTTCATTGCCTTCAATGCCAAGGTGTCCCGGAACCCAGAATAAATTTACCGAGTTCTCTTGGCACACCTTTCGCAATGAAAGAATGCATTCCCAGACAAGTTTGGATGTACATATATAATTACTCAACGCTTTGAGTGCTGCTTGGCTGTCTGTAAAAATACAAATATTTGCATATCTATATTTCCTCTTCAGACAAACGGTTACACATTTTATTATAGCAAAGATCTCCGCTTGGAAAACCGTAGGATAGTTTCCCAGCGCCACTGAGATTTCTATTCCAGGACCGAAGATTCCTGCTCCCGTTTTTGTTCCAATTTTTGAGCCATCTGTGAAGAATTTTATGGAGCCATGACGACCGGTGGGACCTCTGACTTCCCAATCTATTCGTGACGTTTCACATATGTTATAAGGGATATCATGGTTTCCCACAGGTTTCATCCAGTTTCCATTCATATACATCACATTTTGAAAGCTTTTTGAAATGCTCAGGTGACCGACTAAGTCACCAGACAGAAATGTTTTCAGCCGTTTAGTCTAAGCATACTCTTTTCCGCTTCTAGTTGCACGTATTCGTGCAAAGGCAGCAGATTTAGAATTGCATTAAACGCATTTGATGGAGTGCTGCGCTTCGCTCTCGTTATAGCAATGGATACTAGCCGTTGAAGTTTTGTAAGCTTTTTCTGTGCAGTAGCCTCTTTTGTTTTTGGCCACCACACAAGAGAAGCATGTGTTACTTTTGGACGTATTATGGATGTATAAATCCACATTATCAGTTTTGGTCTTAGACCCCATTTTCTGCCAAATGTTTTTGAGCATATCCAGAAAGCACTGGTTGCCTTACCCAACTCAAGATGAGCATTCCGGTTCAGTTTGGCATCCAGTATCACTCCTAAGTATTTTACCTGTTCACTAAGATCAATCTTTAATCCTCCTAGCTGAAAAGCTTTTAGACTAAACTTCCTTTTCCTGGTGAAAGGTACAATTACTACTTTTGATGCATTGATGCTAAGGCCCTCTTTGATACACCAAGACTGGGTAAATTTTAGGCCCCATTGCATTCTGTCTGAAATGATATTGTCAAATGTTCCCCTCACTATGACTATATCGTCTGCAAAACCTACAACCTCGTAACCTTTTTCCTCTAAGCTTCTTAGAAGATCGTCTACAAATAAGGACCACATTAGTGGTGAGAGGACTCCTCCTTGGGGACAACCTTTCGTTGCCCGTACTGTAATAGACGAACTTTCTAGCTCTGAAGTGATTTCTCTTTTTGCGAGCATGGTATGAACCCAGTTAATTATGTTCATTTCAAAGTTCCTTTTCTTCATGACACGAGCCATAGACGAATAGGAAGGGTTGTCGAAAGCTCCTTCAATATCTAAGAAAGAACAAAGTGCTATTTCTTTAACCGATAGAGCTTCTTCTACCTTTGAAACCACACTATGCAGTGCCGTAACTGTTGACTTACCAGACTGGTAAGCAAACTGGAACTCAGATAGTGGATGCTTGTTCATGTAATTTGAATTGATATAATCATTCAACACTTTTTCCATCGTCTTTAATAGGACTCATGAAAGACTAATGGGTCTGTATGATTTAGAATGCGCCTTGTCCCGCCTTCCTACTTTAGGTATGAAGATAACTTTTACTTGTGTCCATGAAGTTGGAATATGGTTGAGTTCTAAACTTGCCTTAAAAATCTCAATTAATGGCGAGATCAACACTGCTTCGCCGTTTTGAAGTAATGAAATATCCCGTCCATTCCTGCAGATTTGTAAGGCTGAAAAGATCTCAACGCATTTTCTACCCTGGCTTTCTTAAAGATTTTATCAGCCAAGTCATTTGCGGCGATTTTTGTTCTAACAGACATTTGAGGTAGAACTTCTTTCACCTTTAGTCAAGTAGAATTTCTTTTTCTATCTGATATTCATGTAAAAGTCACTTATTTCAGATATTTGGAAAATATCTACATGTGTTTCCAGTTGTAGCAAAGATAAATATTCTTTTCAGCGTAGCTAATGATTGTCTTCTAAATTCGCTTTTGTAAGTCATCTTCAAGGTCTACCCATTTTTCAATGTTATTTATCCAAACGTGAACAAATTTTACAATTTTACAAACGAGTTTTAATGCTGAATATGTTGAAAATTAAGGAAACGTATCCTACAAATCGAAAAAAAGATAATTGGGTTGTGTGTTATTTCGGAAATACATAGAAGAAATGAGACTCGGCTAAACGAATGTCTACCACTGTACAATTTCGTGCAGGGTCGCAGTTGACCAAAGCGAGAGTAATAACAGTTCACCTCAGTCTTGAACAAGAGGTTTGCTTGAGAAATTCCAGAAAATCGCATCACAAACTTGCCAAGGAACTTCATACGTATGTCCAACACTGCCCGCCCCGTTAATGAAATTGACGCTGTAAAACCCCAATAATCTCTATAAACACGGGGAAACCCATAAAAGCCAGAATTTACGATGCTTACGGTATCCTATTACGATTCCGAAGATTCCCTGGTACTTATATAACAGTCACAATCAAGCTAGTAAGTCTTCAGGCCGGCTCTGTGTTGCATTGGGTAGAGATGCTGGTGATTTGTTCAATCTTATTTGCCACTATCAACGATGACCAAAGATGTATCCTTTAATCCTGGATGGATGTACAATTGTATGATTTTCTCAACATGGTTGATGCGCATCATTTGTACTTCTATACATCACACTGTGTACCTTAACTGGCCGATTCACTAGTTCACTTGATTTCTAACTTGCACTTGTTCTGAACCGTCAATTTCACAATGAGCACCACAATCTACCGACACGTCAATCTTCCGGTTGTTTTAGTCGAATCAGCAACAATCTTTCAGTAGAAAACTCACCTAGAACGAGAGACAAGAAGGGCAGATATTAGTTACAGTTGTTCTAAAAGGTTTGTCAAGCTGAACTATATTGAAAAAGCTCTTATCAAGCCTGATTTAAAACAAAACTCGAATGGTTCCTTACACTCGCTTCGTTATGGTTTATTTTTAGTCATAATTCCCAAAAAAAAATAATACGGTCTAATAACTTTCATTGGCTATAAGCATCAACCATTGCTTACGCAGCAGCATGTAAACCTTATAGATATCTAATACAACTCGTCTTTCACACATTTCATTTTTTTTAAGGAAAACGTAAACAACCAATTTCACAACCAAGTAATGGTCAACGTTCGGCCCCAAGGACTGTCCACGTTCGGTTGATGATCGTTGTTCAATTCGAATCAATTTTCGATCAGAAGAGGGGTTAGCGCGAAGCAAAGGTAAACAAACTCTATCATCTTTGTCATCGGGCATGTATGAAGGTACTTGGCTTCCGCATGCGTTTCCCAGGTGCCCATCTCATCGAAGTTCAGAGAAAGGCATAAGATCACAGAGCACTTAGAGGTATTGCGCCGTTCTGAACCGAAATGGAACAAAAATAGCATAACAATATTTATATTCGGCACACTTTCAACCGCCCCACGAGAGGAGCACTGATGAGCAGGTGATGGGAAATATGCGTGCGTGCCAGCTCAAGAGTCATCGTCTCTTCTGCTGTGTAGTGGTTTTTCCCATTACATAGCTCGTCGTCGTCGTTATCATCCTGGTTGATATCCTAAGAAATTCTTGCGGAAATGATGCTCAAATGCTTACGGAAATGGAACAGAAGAGTTTCATCGCAAGAGATGAGGAGCACTGAGAAGAAAGCTGGGTACGGCTTATGTCATAAAATCCACATCCCAAAAGCCACACCAGACTAGCGGTAGTCAAAAGTTGACTCGAGCCGAGTGAGGTGTTCCACCTATGCTCTTTCCTGTTGTGGTTCTTCGCTTCACTTCGTGTCCGTATAGTATCTATGAATGTGCTTGTACGCATGGCGGTCTGAAACAAGATTCACAACGACTATGCTCAGTGGGCTGATAGGGAACGGTGAGCGATTAACGGGGTAAAGGTGGTCAAAAAAAGATTTTCCCGATTTTGTAACGATTTTTTAGAAATTATAATTGTACTGTTAAAGATTAATTTGTCCTGTTGGTTATATGCTTTTTGTGACGAGTGCAGTTAGTTGGAACAAGGAATCTAAAAAAAAAATCCAGATAAGGTAATTAACCCAAATCAGTCAAAATTTAACCTACCGAAGAGTAGATAAACTTGGTTAGGAAATAAGTAGAAGTGTTGTCCATTTGTTACGTCCCGAGAAAAAAAATCTCATATGTTTACAATTAAATGTATTGAAACTATACAATAGAATCTATAGTATGTACAGTTAATTGTATTGTTCACAACGATAAGATGACATTAAGATGTATTGTTTCCACAATACAGGGTGCGGCAGAAAATAATGCGAAAATGTTCAAACTTGAGTATTGGGTTAATTCGTGTAATTTTTTTTTATCGTTCGTTGGGTTAATTCGTGTAGTTAGTGACTAATTTCTGTCGAAAGTGTATTTGTTTATGTTTACTTTCAAGTGCTGCATCCGAACATTCTATTTGTTTTATTGCAAATTCGTCAAAATGTTTGCGAAAGAAGTGATCATCAGTTTGTTGCTCGCCCAGAAGAAGCCGAAAGAGATTGCCAAGGTGGTAGGGTGCCATTTGGAAACAGTTTAATGCATAAAAAAGTCCCTGCAGGATGGTCCTAAGCAGCGGAAGCCGGGAAGCAGATGTCCGCGCTTTACACGCACGCCGAACGTGATCAAATCGGTCCGTGCAAAGATTGCTCGCAACCCGGTGCGTTCCATAAGAAAACTTGCAAGTGAAGCAAATATTTCGGAGAAATCCATGCGGACAATCATCAAAGAAGACCTGCATGCATCTTCCAGAGCCAGAGTGAAACGCCACTTGATTACTGAACGGGATTCCGGAAAAGTGAAATTCAAATTTCAAACCAAACATCCGGCTGGTGTCATGATGTTTGGCTTGGTGGCGTCCAACGGTTTGAAAATGCCGCCTGTTTTCATTGATGCTGGAGTTAAAATCAATACCGAAGTGTATATCGGCATTTTAAAGGACCAAGTGCTTCCCTGGGTGAAGGCCAACTTCTCCGAGGACCAAAACGTTGTCGTACAGCAGGATGGAGCGCCGTGTCACACGTCCAATCGAACCCAACAATGGATGAAAGATAACATGAAGTTTTGGCCGAAGGATTTGTGGCCCCCTAGCAGTCCAGATCTTAATCCGTTGGATTTGGGCATATGTTGAAGCACGAGCCTGCAAAACATCACACCCTAGTGTGAAAACCCTGAAGTCAACCATAACACGCACATGGCAGTCAATGTCGGAGGACTACGTCCGAAAGGCATGCTCTGGCTTCCGGCGTCGGCTCGAGGATGTTATTAATAAAAATTGAGGACACATTGAATAAATTTGTTTAAAAGGACTTTATAAAGATAACTGCACTCGAAAATGTTGATATTGCTTGAATTAGTTGAAAATGGGATTTGAAAGAAATAGAACAAATTTTCGCATTATTTTCTGCCGCACCCTGTAGAATCTAATGTAAATTGAGCCATCGACAATGGACGAATTCAAGGTTGAAAAAAGAAGAAGACACCGAGTGGTGATAAATTTGACAGCAGCCATGTTAAAGTATAGGACGAACATTTTAAAAAGCTTCCAAAAAAATTCTAATGAAATTCCAATCAAAAGCAGTTTGTAGTATGATAGACGAAACATTCAAAACTTCTCAATATAGACATTTTCAGCAAAATAAAAATAAAATAAAACACGCCGAAGTCACGAGTTCGAATCTCACCCCGGACAAGTTACGAAAATAACCAAAAGGGGTTATACATATAACGTAGGACCACGTTTCTCTTTTCTGTACCGGGTGTCATTCCAAAATTTTGAAAAATGAGAGCGTTACGCAAAAGTGAGAGGTTTTTGAGCGCTAATAACTCTCGTTTGACTGAACATAATTACTTCATTTATACACCATTTGATCGAAAAAACTCACAAATATTTTGGATTAAAATTTCAATTAAGTGCTATTAGTGTAAGAAGTCAAATTTTTTACTTAAAAATGACTCACGTTTGCTCCCATACAAATCTGCATATGAACAGGTTGAAAATGTAGGTTTCCCTTTCCGGGTCCTCAAAAACGGGTAACAAATGGATCAAATGGTCTTCTTCTTCTTCTTTTTATTTCATTTAGTTTCATTCGATGTTTAATACAGCAATACAGCCACATCACTCAGATGCAAAATTATTTTGCTTTGTTGGCGGTGCCTGGTTTTATAACTGAAGCCCGTCCCCTCTTATTAAATTTGCTTCGTACTGCATTCTCGTGCCTCTCTTGTTTGTAGGCAATGCAATCAACACCAGTATAAAGCACACGATTTGAACCAAAATGATTTCATTGGGATATTCTAGTTCGATTGAGCAGCACGTAAGGTTGTATTTTTCGCTTTCTCGTTTTCTAGCGATTTTGCGTTTGGCTTGCAAATTATCGCCTGCGCTTGCTCATATAAAAACCAGAAGGAAGTGCTGCAAAGTTTTGCAAGTTTCCCCGCTTGACCTATTGCTGTGGCAAAGGGTCGTAAAAATCGATAATCCACGCGGGCGGTGTCCGCTTCCGAAGCCTTCCGGAGCCGGGCACCTCCAAGCGAAAAACGGTGTTTGTGGCAACCAAATTACTAGAATCATTCCAAATATCTTACAGTCTGCCATTCATAGCAACGAGGAGTTTAATAACCTACTATCCGGATTGAATACAGTACATGATGGTGTCCTGCTGGCCAAATAAAATTTAAATTAATTTCTAACCTTCGTCCTTTTCAGGACGACCAATTAAATTTTACAGTAAAAGAGTTTGTGTTGAAGTGAAATGTTCGAGGTTTATCCTAAACAAACTTTGTATATTATCAAAAATAGTACTTTTTGGATTGTTTCGAAAAAACAATGGCTCAGTTTGTAGAAAATTTCAAAAGAGGGGACGGGTCAAAGCAAAATATTAAAAACCTTATAATATTAACCTACCATATGTGTTAAAATATGTATAAATAAGTTTATATCATTATTACTATACACCAACGCGGTCCTACGTGAACCTCGCGGTTATCTCCCTGATATAGCCCACGTCTAATTTTTTATTCGAACAAATTGGAGACAATTATATTAATTGTATTGTTTCACATTGTGAAAATGAGATGGGAGGGAAAATAATGTATTGAAAGGGGAATTTGATTTTATTTATGGAGGAAAATAAAATGGGGGGGAAAAAATTTTTTGGGGAGAAGAGATGGGGGGTTTTTGGGCCCCGGTTGCGGGTTCAATTAAGTGGGGGAGGGGGTGTTGAATTTAAAAAAAAAAAAAAAAAAAAAAATTTTTTTTGTTTGGGTGTGGGGGGTTTGCCAGGGAGATGGGTTGGGGTGGGGAAAGGGCGGTCACACAATCTTAATTTAAAAATTCCGGCATTTTCCCGTATTTTTGCCTAATTTGTCCAGACTGGGGTTAATATAAATTGTATTAAAAGATATTTTTGGTAGTTTTTGAGGAAATTCTTCAATCTGAAATTCTGACTTGTTGCATTTAGGCAAAATAAAGAATAGCAACCGCAAATCAGGCTTCTTGCGTATTGCGTAATCTGCTTTGGCCTCTCATTTTGCAAACGAGAACAAAAATCGCTCTATATAAGCCATTGATTTTCCAAGTTTCAAGAAGCATAAAAATCGAAGAAAAATAGTAAAGCATTCGAGGTTTTCGAGTACAAAATGATGCACGTGCATTGCGTGCATATTGTATCAAGGAATTCGTGATTTCGACGTCGTTGACAGTTCGTAGACAATTCTCTGAGCTACCAAACTCTTTTCAGTTTGGTTCACTATTAGGAACTTTTCATTTATAGAAAATCCTCGCTCCATCGTCGCATTTCAGTGCGACAGCATCAGCACCTTTTTAACAAATGTTGTCAAAATTTGGCAGCTCCTTCTTGAAATGACCAATCAGTTCTAGCCAAAATTTGTCCAAATGCTGTTCTTTTCTCTGGAACGTTTTTAAAGACGACATTGAGCACAGCTGCCCAAATTACTCTTTCACTTTGTGAGGAACTGCAGTGCTGAGAGAGCCTTTATCTTCGAACGTTTCCAGACACAGCTCCAGACGCTTTTTAGCTATGTCCGTGAAGTGAGTTGGAACATCAGGGTTAATGCAGATGACGTAACGCGTTAAAGGGTATGTCAATGGAGATTTGTTGAACTTCTTTAAAAACCCACAGTGAAAAGATCGACAGTCGTTGCGGAATGCAAATTGTCTTGCTTTCTTGATTGCCGATTTATAGGCAAAACCAATTTCCACAATAAGGCCTGGCAGAAGATTGCACTCTGTCAATACTTTTTCAATTAACTATTTTGCTTTGACTGTCAGACGCTCGGGCTTACCAATTTTCTCCATTTTGAAAGAAAGTTATACTGAATTATTATAACAGCTAGCTCATTGTATGAGCATGAGCTAATTCGTAAATCCTGGCCGATCCTGAATTTTGACCGATGTCTGTTCGATAAATACCTAATATTTCATAAAATTATCTTTCAGTATTGAAAATAACTAAGGGTCGTTTGCTTCTTTTTTGCAATCTCAGCCCGCTGCTTGCTGGCATTTGATCGATTTCCCCATTACAGGCATAATTCTCTAATAATGTTGATAATGTTCTCTTCAAATTCCAATCAGAGCTTGAAAGTATTTCGGTGCGTTTTAGTGTGTTGGATAGCATTTTTGGCAAGGCTTTGATAGATAATCGCTCGCCACAATTGATCAATGTCACCTCTTTTCTAATACAGGCTCTAAGCTGAATGCCAGCGCCAATAGCATCATCATCGTTCGCAGGAGAATGTACTGCATTAGCTTCTGCTTTCTTTCTGCTCGAGAAGAACCTTGGAGATCGTTCTTTAAAGTCCCACGAGTCAACATCCGATTCATTTGCTAGTCCAGTAAGTTTGATGTTTGTATTATGTCCTCAGCCTTCGATTCAAAACATATTTTTTGTCTTCGTTCCAGTGTTAAAAAAGCGACAATCGGATTCCACGTGGAGCCCAGCGAAGATGGTATAAGACTTCGAACCAAAAAGAAGCTTAGCGAAGAGCATACAAGAATTTGTCGAAGCATTTCTTCGCCATTTCGCCATAATCAAGAGCCACATCCATACAAGTCGCATCCACGAAGGTTTGCAATACATTTTTTTGGTCACACATTCGAGCTGAATGAGGATCGAAGTCACTGAAGAACGATAGAATAGAATAGAAACACCGTTAAATTAATCTGCTAAGTCACATTCATGTTCATTCTCAGTCATGCAACCAGGAACCGAAAAACGTTATTTCTAGCGAGACAGTCATACTGTTCCTAATGTAGAATTACGCTAGATTGAAGTGGCAAATCGATTTTAACGTCGTTCTCATCAAGATAATCTAGTACCAATAGGACTGATCGAACAGAACACATAGACGAGCAATGAAAAGCAACATTCTGTCGGTTGCAAGCTCAGTAAAAAATCAGAGGTAGAAAACTGGAATTAGTCACCCAACTGAACGTTTATCAAATCAGGTCACTAATTTCCAATTCCATTAGACTTTCTAAGAAATACAGGAATACAAACGGTTCAATTGCAGAAAGTCTACTGCAATTCCTTATAAAACTATTCCGTATTAAATAACAGTGTAATCACAGCCGAAAAGTCACCTTTTGACTCCGTTTCGTCGCCTATCTTCCACAGTGCAGTTGAACACCAATACATTGCATGACGTCACAGTCCATTCGTGTGCGATTTGCGATTCGATGGTGTTGTCTCGCACTCCTATGTAGGCACACGACCTGTCAAACTTTTAGTCCACGTCCTAAATTTTTCCTGCACTGATTCTACCGATGGGCCCCTCCGGACACTCTCCAGAACCACTTTCCCATCAATTCCTTCTACCATCAATCCATTCTGATATCCATTCATCCTAGGAAAACTGTTTTTCGTCTTTCCCGAATGAGAATCTTTCGCGAATCTGACATTTGCCTAACCTAGAAAATAATAGAAAAAGAGAATGCACAAAACCCAGAACAAGTCTCACTCGTTTTCTCTCGTAAGTTGCAATCCCCGATGCAAGTCGCGTTGAGCATCGGTTGACTTCCGGGCGGTGAATTACGGCTCACCCAAAAACACCCGACAAACCGGAAGTGGCGAAAAAAAAGTCCCTTACGAAAGATCCTGCGGACCCCCGAAGGGAAACCAGAGGAACGATAGCAAGAAGAAAAAGACATGTCCACACATTCTCGCATTTGAGTCAGGCAGGTCCAATCCGCACCAAGAAGTAGCCCCCGTATGTAGTCTTGGTCTTCGTCGTCACACTAGTTTCTTGCCCACCACGCACACATACTCACACACACCCAAGGGGGGGGGGGGGGGGTGGGGAAGAACAAGGAGGTAATGGAAGCACAGCAGCAGCAGTAGCAGTCGTAGAAAAATTTTCTCCTCACAGCTCTTGACTGACTGGCTGGCTGCTTTTTCGGAAGCACCGTCCATTTTCGCGATCAATTTGCGTATGTTTTGCGGTCGCTGCTTACCTGAATTCCACGCGTAAACGATGCACCGTTCGCTGGAGAACACTTTCCGTAAGGAATCGCACCCGTTTGATCGGTCGCACTACCGAGAAAATCGGAATAATATTTCGGAATTAAACCCCGAGGAGAGCCAAAATACCGCCGCCTGCGTGTTTGAGAGACAACAAAAACACCATGAATGGAAAATTTAGTACTAACGTTGGACGGAGAAGTCGCAAGTCTTGAAGCTGGCGAGTTTTTGATCAGGTTTTGATTGTGCGGGAGAGCGGCGAGAGAAGTTTCGGAAGATTTTCTCTCGCCCTCTCCGGGGTAGGGTGTAGGACAGTGGTTGTACCAAAAACGATGATGGCGTCGTGAATTGACAGCTGTCACTATGAGCGGAGCGAGGGGGTCGAGCAAGGAGAGAATATTATAGGTGCTCTAATCAGGGGGGTAATCATTATAAGGATTTCGCTGTTGCTCACATGGATTTCAGTATCGATGTGATGAATATATGGTTAGGATGATTGCATCAACCTGTTCTTCCTTACATTCAAAACTTTCATATGAAGAGACGAACCAGCCACCGGCTGAAAGTCTCTGTAATAAAGACATCTAATCTAATCTAACTTTCATATGTGCGCATCGTAACGTCGTTATAGGATACAAAGCGAGTGTGAAAGAGCTAGTTGATTCCAAATACGCAACTCTGTTACTTGGAGAGTAACCTTCTGAAACTCTCTGTCGAAGATTAAGGGGGCACCCTTCAGGGGTCCCGGAGATGAACCAGCCTGAGGCTGAAAATCTCCTTAATAAAGATAAAAAAAAAAAAAAGCTAGTTGATTTGTTCTGTCATGCCAGTCGTGGATGGGCCATATTTCGACAAAGATTTTTCATGAGGGCCTAACTGACAAACTTAAACAATGGCTTTTTCCGTCAATTTCTCGTATTTCGAAAGCTTCTAATTCTATCGAATAGAAGGACTCTTTTTCTTCGAAATGGCTATGGTAGATTAATGAGGCAAGTTTCCAAGGTCGACAAATTCAAGAAAGAAGCCATTGTTTACGTTTTTCAGTTAGGCTAAGCGATGCAGAGCCCCTGGTTCTAATGTATCGAACGAATGATTCAACCAAACTACCTTTGGATAATCATAAGTTGAACTCAAGGTTGAACCTTATAAAATAAAGAGAAATCATCAATTTTCATTTTGATTAAGTATTTTATGAAATTTGGATCAACTGGTATGAAATGCAATCAAACACCTTATAATTTGTCATTAAAAAAACTCAACGCTTACCTTATGAATTCAGTTTTGAAGATGACGTATAACAATGTAAAAGAGCTGGGGTGGCATTTCGTAGCTCGAAACGAACGACTTTTTGTACGAACGCTTGTGAGACTGTAGCTTGTTGCTACAGTATCATAAGGTGCGGAATTTAATGAATGATTTTTCGGGAAAGTTTTCATCCTATTTAGATTTAATTCGGTGAACTGCGTATTGTTTGCACCTAATGCGAATTCTTAAAGCACGAGATAGAGCAGCAAGGGATCCACTTTCAAATGAACAACAGAAAGTGGCAGAATCAAACATCGTCCGACACGTCCAGAAGGAGGTCTTTGCTGACGAGTGGAAGGCTTTCGCAAAGCGCGAAACAGTTTCCAGACGATCCCCATTTCGATGGTTCAATCCTTATATATCCGTCGATAACGTCATCCACGTCGGTGGTCGACTGGAACATTCAACAGAATCGTATTATACAAAGCATTCCATGGTACTGTTGATGGTACTCCCAGCTCGTCATGCGTTCAGTGGTTTGGATGGTTTCGAAACATTACCACTTGATATTTCTATATTTTGGTTCGCAATAGGGGGTTTTAATTTAAAAAAAACATCCCGCATAACGAAAAATAATTTGCTATATAGTCAAAACTATATTTCGAATGTAAGATATATTATCACATTTTATGTTATTGTTATCCAATAGTTTAATCTCGCTTTCACCATACAACCTCTACATTAACACATATTGTTAATGTTTGCCATATTGTCGTTGAAGGGTTTCTTATTGTCTGCACGTGGTCTGGATTATATACCAACTTTTTGACATAGAGTACAGCAAAAATTTTGTTCGTGAAAAAAGCCAATTTTATATGGTAACCTAACTTAACCGCCTATTCAGCATATAGTTATTTGGCCTTTTACTATCTGAAATATTGTTAAAACTATATAGGTTATTGTTAGTTTCTAGTTGTCAACTATACGGGTAAATGTCGTAAATGGGTAAATGATGCATTATTGCATTATCTCAATAAATGCTTCATTGCTAGCTAAAAAGTAGCATTGGTGCAGTATCATCTGGATGACATTTTCCAATTTGACTTTAGAAATGAGAAACATATGATCGAGCTGGACTGCATGCCAGATCCAGAATCGTCCTGTTCATTCTCCTTAACCTTGGACTTAGCAGCAGAATCTTTGGTTTCTAAAATTTTAGCAAAAAATGTGGCTGCATTATGGGGAGCCGCATGTTTTTCTGGTTGTTAATATTCAGAGGACTGAGCTGTGTTTTCAACGAGGAATCTTCATTCTCATATATATGATATATCATTTTCTTTTATGATCCAGTTTCAACCGGCTCGGGTATCAAAATTGTGTCGGCTTGTTGTGTGATGAACGGTGGTGGGTATGATTTCATTTGTAACTCATATCGGGTTGAGGTTTGCACTGATAAAAGGTTTCGGTATCGCAGTCTCAACGACGTGTTTAGCAAGAAAAATCTAAAATTAGCTGCATGAAATATGTTTTTATAGAACGACAAAGAGGGTATGCTTCGGGTATGCTTCCTTTATATTATGCAGTTGTCTTATATAATTCCATTGCTCTCTTGGCTAAGAGCGTTAACGCAACCGACATTCATTGATCAGTCGTGAGAAGCTTTGGTTCGAATCCCGATGTAGGAAACACATTTTTTTTTTAATCAGTTCGTTTATTTGTTAGGCTCAGGCGTGTGTAACACTTTGCGGAGCCGATATTCAATATTGTTATTTACAATGTATAATTTTTCAATTTTAGTAAAGTGGGGTGCCAATTACTCGTGGCTAGCTCGAGGTTAATGGGTCGCATTATTGTTTGGAAGGGGCTAGGCAGGTAACTTATTTCAGGTATTTATTGCTGCTCATGGTTGCGACATCTTCCAAATCCTCGGTCTCTGTAGTCCCTTACAGGAACAAAGCTGCAGATGGGTGACCACAGCTTGCTGGGCAGGTACAAGTAGCACGGAAACAAAAGGATAATATAACTGGGACACAATGGCAGGGAATTTACTAGAGTGAAAGGGAGGGGGTGATGACATTACACTCTTAGATCAGAAAAACAAAGGAATTCGTAAATCGCTTGCATGTAGGGAAGATCACGCATTCCCAAAACATCTCTTACTTCACGGAAGGGTTGTCTACCTCGGGCCACAAGGGTATCCAATAGTCGTGCTCTGGAGGCATCATTACCCGGGCAATGCCAAACTGCGTGATCGATGTAATCATAACCGGTTCCGCACCTGCGTACATTGCTATCGACGAAGTTAATTCTGTAGAGATGTGCGTCTAGGGAGTAGTGGTTGGACATAAGTCTTGACATCACACGAATGAAACCGCGACTTACATCCAGACCTTTGAACCACGATCTCGACGAAACATTTGGAATAATGGAATGTAACCACCGCCCAAGAGAATTACTTGTCCAATCGTTTTGCCAACTTTGAAGAGAACTCTGACGTAGTAATGGGAAAAATTCATCATGTGAAATTCTTCTTTCAAAAATCTCGCCTTCTTTTGCGCCCACCTTTGCTAGAGAGTCCGCCTTCTCATTGCCTGGAATTGAGCAATGTGAGGGGACCCATGCAAAGGTAATTCTAAATGATCTTTCGACCAACGCACACATCTGCTCCCTTATTTTTGAAAGAAAGTAAGATGAGTGCCTCACTGTTTTCATCGACTGGAGGGCCTCAATAGAACTGAGACTATCCGAGAAGATGAAATAATGGTCTATGGGCATGTCGGAAATTATCCCCAATGCGAAATTGATTGCTGCCAGCTCAGCAACATATACGGAACAAGGTTCCTGAAGTTTCTGTAAGGCAGATTAGTATTCATTGTAAACACCGTAACCAGTGGATCCATCAATGCGTGACCGATCAGTGAAAAATCTTCTATTGCAATTGACATGTTGGTACTTTTTAATAAAAATATGGGGAATTAAAATAGGTCGAAGTTGATCTGGAACTCCTTGAATAGCCTGTTTCGTGGAGAGATCATAATCAATGGAGGAACTGTGATAAGGGAAGCGTACACTAGGAAAATTATAGCAAGGAAGACTAATATCGGATGACATCAGTTAATATAGATTCGCAAGATTCTAGACTGGGTACTCAATTCGAGCATTTCTTCGTAGTTTTCAATCACAAGGTTGTTACTGATTCCACACTTGATCAGTATTCTAGATGAGAGCTTCCAGAAGCGGTTCTGTAAGGGTTTTACTCCTGCCAGAACCTCCAGGCTCATATTGTGCGTTGAATGCATACAGCCAAGGGCAATACGTAGACAACGATATTGAATGCGTTCCAATTTGATGAGGTGGCTATCTCTTGCCGAGGGGAAGCAAAAAGAGCCATATTCGAGAACTGAAAGAATAGTTGTTTTGTAGAGTTTAATGAGGTCTTCCGGGTGAGCACCCCACCATGTCCCGGAAATTGATCTTAGAAAATTGATTCTTTGTTGACATTTCTGTTTCAAATACGCAATGTGAGTACTCCAAGTGCATTTCGAATCAAACATGACTCCAAGGTATTTGAAGGTCAAAGATTGGGTAATGTCTCTTCCCAACAGCTTGAGACGCAGTTGGACAGGGAACCACTTTCTAGTAAACACTACCAATTCGGTTTTATGCGGTGAAAACTCGATCCCCAAATTTCTGGCCCAGATGGACAGATTATCTAGGGAATTTTGCAATGGTCTTTGCAAGATTTCTGCACGTGGACCTCTAAAGGAGATCACAGCATCGTCTGCAAGTTGTCTTAGCGTGCATCTATTTTCCAAGCAGTTATCAATATCTTTAACATAAAAATTATAAAGCAACGGACTTAAACATAAGCCTTGGGGTAAGCCCATGTAGTTAATTCTGGAAGTTGTCAGTTGACCCAGATTGAAGGTCATTTGTTTTTCTGACAGTAAATTATACAATAAGTTGTTTAAAATTCCTGGTAATCCACTTCTGTGCAGACTATCTGCCAGTATATCTATGGAAACTGAATCAAATGCGCCCTTAATATCCAGAAATACTGAAGCCAATTGCTCCTTGTGTGCAAAGGCCAGTTGTATATCAGATGAAAGCAACGCTAAACAATCGTTTGTTCCTTTGCTCTTTCGGAAACCAAATTGCGTATTTGATAGCAGGTTGTTTGATTCAACCCAAGTAGGAAACACATGTGAGCTTATAAAAAATTAATCTTATCAATGTTACGCGAAGATGAATAATATGAAATAATATCCCTAAATAAAACGTTACAGAGGAAATGAATTCAAATAGAAGAAAATTACATACATTTTTGTTGTTTTTTTCCAAAATATCCCAAGCTCTATATATGCTTTTTAAAATGCAATAAAACATTTCAGTAGAAGCAGTAATTCAACTGCTGAAAAAGTAACTATGCCCTAAATATACTTGTTCTCGGGCTTCAATAAAGCATGTGCGCTAGCTTTAATTTGACAGGAGTGGGGCCCTTTTCGACTTTAGTTCTACTTTAAGGACGCATGTAATACTTATGACAGACATACAACGCTGACCGTTGTACGAACTGTCAAATACTTTAATCCAGTACCAAAAAACACGTACTAGACTAAAGGAGTACAACGCTGTACATTGTATGTCTGTCCCAGGCATAAGATTAGACTGCTTTATACCATAAACTTTATCGTAATATAATGCAAAATTGATGTATCTATATAGAGCTTCATAGTTACTTGGGTATAGAAAGAGTGCAAAAGCCAAGAAATTGCCGCGCTGGAGACACCGAAATGATTTAACGTAATGGCGCACTTCTACCTGCAGGCGCTTTAGTACTATAAACAGCGCGATAGATTTTCGTGCTATGCTACATGGAAACCCCGCGAATGATAAAAAATGATCACTTTTTAAATTACCGACGATCAGAAAAAAATCAGAGTGTATTCAATTCAAGCATTTCAACGGTTTCCTATCCCTCCTAGTGTGTACTAAAATATGCTCTAACCATGCTATCCACCACAAGACTTCGCTACTTTTCTAGTTTGTTTTCAACTCACATTTTCGCTCTAAAAATCCACAGAACAAACAAAAAATAAAACAAAGTGCTGATTCCTTGAAACATTCATAAGAATTTTACTGTGCTACTCCGGTGTTTCATCTAGTGCGCAATGACCTCTGCAGAGGAAGTGGATCCGGTGCTCCTGGCCAAGCAAACCCTCATGCTGGCCTTGGGTGACAAGTGGCCCCTATATTTGGCCAACATGAAGTTGTGGTTTCGAAAAAAGTCCACCAAGGAAGAGTTCGATCTCGAGAGCCGCAAGCTATTTAGCTCGGATCAGATGCACCTACATAACAAATTCCTGTTGGCGATCTTGAACAAAATCGATGCCGTTTCACCACCGCAAAGTGTAAATAGCTACGGAACCGATTCCGGACACAAGAGCAGCAGTTCCAAGAAGCGTAAGCGATCATCCAAGTCCTCAGCGGATCGTGCTACCTTTGAGCCGGCAACAGTGCACGATTACGTCCCGAAGGAACTGATCGACTATGAACAGATGGCGAGTCAGAGCGCAACGATTCCGACGATTCGGTATGCGGTTCAGGAACTTTTCCTGCCCGACAATGGGCTGGTTTTGGGTCGCTTGCTTGTTGGAGCGTGGGAGAACGGTCTTCTGAATGTGGATGAAAATGCGGTTGAACTGATTGTCCACGCAGTACAGGTACTGCTAAAGAACATTTTAATGGCGGTCATCACCAAGAGAAAACACTTCAGGACATCGGCTAATGGGACCTTTGCCTACGACATCGGCCATCAGTTGGCCCATCCATTCAACAGGAATACCGTGACCAAGGCTAAAATCGACGATGAACCGATGGAGCTGGACAAGGAGATAACGACCGTTTGCTATCTGAAGCCACCGCCCGGGGAGTCGATGTTTTTGGCGTCTTGCGGAGAACCGTAAGTTGGAGTGCGAAGAGTGCGGTAAGGATGGACTAATGATAGGAAATTGGTTTCATTGCAGCTATCCGAATCAGAATAGGAAGATTTCGATTTACGACGTGTACAAGACGTTGCTGAACCGGAATGTCATTCCGTCGCATTCGGTTTACTCGATGAATATGGAACGGATATCGAGTCTGTTGTCATGAGCGCTTCAAGCGACGAATTTGATGTAAGTTTGATGGATCTTCCCGTTTTAGTTGTTTAATTTTCGAGATAAGCTGATATGTCTATGTGTAATATAGCAAATATTTAAAGGGACCGGGTGCATTCGAATGAGACAGAAAAGAAAGCCGTTAAACGTAGAAGTTTGGTTGTAATTTAACAAAATTGTCCTAAATTACAGCTTAGAAAAGACAGGAGGTTCATCCTTGCTCTGTTGTGCCATAACTGCGTTGATGAAGTCTTCGCTCTGTAAATTGACCATGTTCATCTCTCTAATTTGATCCAGTCCTTCTTGGTTAGTGTGGTCTAGTGAATAGACCATATTCTTTTTGGTGCCCTGAACTGCAATAGGGCTTTTGCTGGCAATGTCCTTGGCCAGATCGATTGCCTGTTTCAGCATATCTTCGCGCGATGCAAATACATGAGAAACCAGGCCGCAATCGTAGGCTTCATCACTCTTGAATTTTCTAGCCGTGAAGCATAGCCCCCTGGCCAAGCTTTGGCTACCAATCACCTTAGGCAATCGCTGCAGAGTTCCCACATCGGCTGCCATTCCAATGTCTACCTCCTTCACCTGGAACCAGGCATCCCGTGTGCAGTACCTCACGTCAGCAGCTGTAATCAGATCTACTCCGGCACCGACGCACGCGGCATGAACTGCCACTATAACCGGTTTGTAGCATTTTTCCAACGCACTGATCGAATCCTGATACAGCTTGATAAAGCCCTCGAACATGCGCCCCTTTCTGCCGACGTCCTCAATCTCGCCCAACTGCTGGCCGAGTTTCATCATGTCCAGCAGGTCGATTCCGGCGGTAAAGTGCTTAGCACTGCCTCCGGATAGAACGATAACCCGACAGTCCTGGTCGTCGTGCAACTGGCTGAAGCACTGACCCAGTTCGATCCACATGCGCTTGTTGAAGGCATTCAATCGGTCCGGGCGGGACAGTTCCACGTGCACCACGAACGGTTGCGGCGTGGACAGCCTGAGGGTTTCGAAGTTGTACTTGGTTGCAGCGGAGCACAGCGAGCGAGCTGAAAAAAAGAAGAAGGAATTCGAGGGTTTATTGATAGGGTTCTGGTAACAATGAAAAATGGTGCAGTCAGAGATACGTGAAATAATGTATACAGGTGTGTTTTCGGAATTTTAACTCAACTCAACTCTTGGCCATACGTTCATGGTGGAAGCATAAACAATGTAATCACAGATCAATGTATGGTACTGGATGCCACAGACCAACAAAGATGCGGCTCCAAGCTACGGAAAACGAGACTGCTAGAGAATTCTACGGCCTAGCTTAAGGACGAGCTTGCGGTGAAGTAAATACAAACTTTCCAACCTAGACTTGATGATCATCAGATTTTCCGATGACTACTACAATCAACTCCCAGTCCCAGAAGTCACATAAATTATAGTCACTAGATTCATAGTCTGGCGGAGACAAAAACAGGAACTGTCACTTGGCGGAGCCAATCGAACATTACTCGAGTAATTAATTATAAGGGCCGGAAAGCCATTCGTAAACAATGATTTTAAACGTTGATTTCTCTCGTATCATTAGAATTTTTCGATGTTCAGATACACTATATGGTAGAACAAACATTCTTCCACCAGATTCTGCTTCCAATATGTTGGAGTGTTCTGAGTTTTGAGAGAAATCGGAATTGAAAGTCATTGTTTACAAATGGCTTTCCGGCCCTTATCATAAATTACACGTGTAATGTTCGATTGGCTCCGCCAAGTGACAATCAAAATTGGCTCCCGTTTTTGTCTCCGCCAGACTATGAATTTAGTGACTATAATGAGTCGCACATACCCATAGTTGAGCTATACTGCCGGTGGAAGCATAACTCTCGAATAATTTATGATAAGGGCCTAAAAGCCAATTGTAAACCAATTTCTCACGAATCACAAGACTCCTACAATATCAAACTATAGCAAATGATAGAGAGCATTCTTCTACATGACGCTGCTTTCAATTCGCAAGAGTGTTTTGAGATGCGTGAGAAAACTACTTTTAAACTCATTGTTTACAATTGGCTTTTAGGCCCTAATCATGAATAATTATTACTCGAGAACTGTCCCATGTGACATTTGTATATTTTCGATTTTTTTATGCCTACCCCTACACTTCGATATGTAGTTTCAAAATAAAATTCAAACAAGTGTTGTTAATTCTAGAAAAATCGTAAATACAATGAGTGAATTTTTCCCACCTGAAATATGGACGCATATTTGTCCCACTGGGAGCAATATTAGTTCTAGTGGGACAAACATGCGTCCAATTTTCAAGTGGGACAAATCGACTTAGGATTATTCCGAAATTGATGATTTGTAACATGGGACAAAAATGCGTCCACCGGCAGTATATCTTTCTGGAACCCCTCCTGTTCTAATATGTGCATCGTTGTCGCTAGAATCAATACGCATGTATGCTGTAGTTTGAAATGCCTTTAGGCCTCACTAAGCACAGTCGGCTTTCTCAACTAATCTGGCCATAGATTTGACACATAATGTTCAATCGCTTCATAGAAGTGCAGTGAAAACACAACGCTGAGATCCGGCTGAAGGCACTTGACAAAGGCGTTCAAACTCTGCTTCTTCTAACTGGCTTTCGCCTGCTCTCAACTTAGTGGTCTAGAAACACTTCCGCAGTTATTAGTTGAGAGCTTTCTATTAGCGAATTCGTTTTTGATCCAGTTCCGAACTGGATCGGGTATCAAAATTGGGTCGGCTTGTTGTATGTTAAAAGTCAGTGGTGTACGGTTTTATTTGTAACTCGTATCGGATTGAGGTTTGCACCTACAATAAGTTTGGGAATCGCAGGTTGGAACTAGTTCCAACCTAGGTTCAAAAACGAATTCGATATATGCCAACAACAATGCATGGATTTGTATTATTGGGTGGGCAAGTACAATTCGACCAAGATTTTTCATTAGGGCCTATCTGACCAAATTTTAACCTTATGCCTATTTTAAGACACTACGCTACGTACCTGCCTGACTCTTCGCCATGGCGGACATGGAACTAGATGAATGACCTTAAAATGAAAACCACAATTTCATAAGAAATTTAACCTTTGGACACTGGAAACATAGATAAGAAACCGACTTACTCAAAATCTTTGCTGATTTTTGGATCACTGACAAGCCGTTCTTCATCATGTTGACTTGAAACAGACAAACTCGTGTGTAGGCTATTGTGAAGTTTGGGAAACAAAATGCAACAGGTCTAAAATGCAGAATATTTTACACAGAAATAGATACTTTATGGTGGACTTTGAGCCGTGAGTCGTCTCTCGCGTAACCACTGTTGACGGAATGATAATGAAAAGTGATCTGAAGGTAGAATAAAAACAACAACAACACGAGTACATGTATAGGTGAGATACATAGGCGAGTGCACGACATTCAAAACGAGCGAAAATCGACCGACAAAGATTGAATACCGAAAAGTGAACTTATTCGGAATAGCTGATCCGTTTTACGAGATGACAATATTCAATGTTCCATTAATATTTTGATGATATTGATGTTGCTTCTCACTGCTGTACCATATTACTATCTCACTTACAATGCAGTCCATATGGGCGATGAAACATAGATCGCAAGAATTACTCGTTGAACTTACCTGAGTATACTGAGAAAGATTTTTTTTTCCGAATAACGTTATTCCGCAGAGCTGAAACGGCTCAAACTCCAATTCCTAGAAAGTAATTCCATCAGAATGTGTGGAGCAAGATAAGATTTCATCTCGTGTGCTTTTCAGAAATCGCAAACGTAATTTGTGATTGGCCCTTGGTCCTCTTCATGTATCGTAATTTTTGAACACATCTTGATTCATAAAGGTGATTAGGTCGGATGAGGTCCATGTCATTAACAGTTTATCCCGAGGCTTATCCAACGATTACTTATCTGACTAATGTGTGAGACTATAGGCAAGGCAGACAAAATCTGACCGATTCTTTCACTCCCCCGTTTTCCTTCTCCTTTTTATCATATCGATTATTTTCATTCTGCCCTACCTATAGTTTGCCACATCGGCTGCTGAGCGTATCGTTCACGCTCAGAACACCCTATCTTTCAGTTGTATTACTGTCCCTTTTTTTTCTCAAGGAAAAGTTACTCAATTTTCGTAAAAAGTGGATCTACTCATAAATTGTGTACGATTGTAATAAAAAATTGAGTAAAATGAAATGGGCGTGAAAGATGTGAAGAGAAAGTATCGATAGGCCCGATAGAGCTCGGCAGCAAAAAATGAAATTATGAATTATAAAATTCAATAGAAGTAGTTTGAAATTGAGCGTAGGGCAGTATTTCGAAGCAAACACAGACACTTTTGCCAACGAAGAGAATGAATAATTTAACAAAACAGGCTTATAGACAATCAATAGAAATTGACAGCATCATAAAACAGGCTAGGTTAAGCTTAGATAAGTCATTAGATTGGAAACACATACTACACGTGCAAAGCATCATCTTCAACATCGACGTAGTCCAACATCAACTAGCTACAATTTTTGAATCCATACAACTTTCGAAACTGGGTATCATATCAAAAGCATTTCTACAACCATCAGAATTAGAATTTGCTACTCAGCTTTTAGAATCGCAAGGAATAGCGATCGAGAGCTATGACCAAACTTACGAATTTTTGGAACCAATAGCTTATCACAATAAGTCCGACATAATCTTCTACATATATAACAATGCATTTCTGTCTGTCTGTCTGTCTGTCTGTCTGAAGCTTACAGAACCGAAAACTACTGAACCAATCGACGTAAAATTTTGTATGCAGGAGAAAGGGGCTCCCATACAAATGAAGCACAAATTTCTGCCTAACTCTAGATCTAATAAAGCAAATGGAACCAAATTTGGCATGCGGGGGTTTTAAAGGCAATAAATGTGTCTACGGTAGTTAGAGACCCCTCTCTCTCTCTCTGGTAGGGGGGGGGGGGGGGGGCTCCCATACAAATGAAACACAATTTTTAGCATAACTCGAGAACTAATCAAGTAAATGAAACCAAATTTGGCATGTTGAGGTTTTTTGAGGCAAGAAATGTTTCTATGGCAGTTCAAGGCCCCTCTCCCTTTTTAAGGGGGGGGGAAAGGGGGTGAGAGGGCTCCCATACAAATTAAACACAAATTTCTGCATAACTCCAGAACTAATCATGCAAATGAAACCACATTTGGCATATGGGGGTTTTTGAAGGCAGGTTTCCATTTACATAAAAATGAGTTTCTGTCTGTCTGACCCTTATAGACTTGGAAAGTTCTGAACCGATCAGCGTGAAAATTTGTATGCAGATGTTTTTGGGGCTGGGGATGGTTCTTATGATTGTTTGAGACCTCTTCTCTCTCAGGAAGAGGGGCTCTCATACAAATTGAAGGCAATGATTGTATAATGGTTTGAGAAACCTCCTCCCCCTGGAAGGGAGGGCTCCCATACAAATGAAACACAAATTTCTACAAACATGAGAATTATCCAGGTTACTAAAACACAAAAAGTATATTTCTCGGGTAAGAAGCATGCTCCGATAGAAGTTTGAACCCCTGCTTAATCAAGAAAAAAAAACTCATTCTGAAAACAACCATAAACGTGCCGATTCTATAAAATTTTCATACATTTAGTTGCAAGGGTAGCAGCGCTCGCACCGGGTTCAGCTAGTAAACCTTATAAAAAATACCCAAAGCTAAAAGAAGGAAAATACGTACAACTTCGAATCGAAACTATACCATTAGTCAACAACACTATTTCGATAAATGCTACTAATGCCGTAATTGGCAATAACGAAACATACTTGATCAAAGACCCATGTACAAGAATCGAAAAAAATCTTATTTGCGATGTCAAACAACTCTTCAACGTCACCAATGATGAGTGCTTGAATCAAATCTTACGAGGTAATCCAGGAAACTGCAGCTCCATAAAAACATCGACAAAACCAGAAATCAAAGCAATCGAAAACATAGCATTTTAATCAAAAACTCATTTGAGCCTATTAGACAACGATTGTGGTTTTGGTCGAAGAATCTGACGAGAACCTTTCTTATAATATTTGAAGAATGTTCTGTCATTATAAATGGAAAGCAGTACAGTAATAAGAATCAGGAGTTCGATACCAAATCATCAATTCTTCCGCTTCATTCTGTAAACATAAATGAAGTAGACAGAAATTAAACAGATCGTCAATCTGGAGGAACTACATTGTCACAACCATCACAAATTAGAACATTTGGAAAAAAAAAACACACCACAACACAAACATTCTTAGCTTTGGAGCATTATTCACCATTACAGATATCGTCACAGCTGTATTCATTTTCCTACGGAGAAAAATTCGCAAACTTCAGATAAGACTGACGATACGGATCCCATCATCTAACATAGCAGCTGACCCACATCCACAATTCGCGTTGAACCGGGACGGTTCAATCTAAGGCGGGGGAAGTTATGTGTGGATCTACCATCCCATAGCCAAACATAGCCAAGCCACACAAATAGTCAACGACAATCAACAAACACCCAGCTGACGCAGCACAGCACCTCCGGCACCCAGTTCACCCGATCCATCGCATCAGCTAACCATGAGGAACCAAACAACGAGTAGGCAGTCATCGCGGATCAATTCACAAGCACGTGGACACGTCG
>JAHHFK020005869.1:0-27846 GCA_024533555.2 Aedes koreicus
AATATTGAACGCCAAATCAATCTGTTTAAAGGGTGAGTCGATAATTATTGTAATACGTCAGATATGTTGGTAAGTCGGCTATAGTTATCGAAATGAAACCAGTAGTGAAACCAGTTTACAGTAGACCAGTATTGGTATTTACGTCAGCTGAGTTTAAGTATAATGCTCGACATTTACGATTGACGCATTCAAACGGCACCGGCTCCGTTTGTCGGCAGTCGTTTCCGGTAATTTTTTTCACATCCTCATCATTTCCATCTCGTTTTTCGGTCTTTCGAAGTTCGCGCTGCATCATCATCCAACAGGTTACGATCAGACAGAATTCAGAACAGTTTGGTTGGTTCATGTCTTTCGGTACAAAATCCACATAATTAGACGCATTTATTTAGACAACTTATAAATTTCGGTCTTCCGAAATAATGATTTTAGGTAGGAACATATGTAAGGATAAAATGTTCTCCTCACCCGCTGCTCGTCAAATTATTATGAAAAAATGATTGCCAGCTGTCTGCGGAAGTCCCTATCCTCTAGGTCTCGCCATCAGCGACTTTGAGAATCTGGCGCTGAGAGCGCAACACTCATTCTGGGCTGCCAATTCGCAAAACTGCTGCTCATGAATATTCACGCACATAACGCCATAAACGCATTTCGTCTTAATACTCATGGTAACCAGTCAATAGACAAATTTGTGCATGCTAATACGTGCTGTGCTAGTTTTCCTTCTTCTTCTGTTAAAACAACAATGCTAACAGTAGTTAGACCACACAGAATGATGAACTTTAAAAAACAGTTCCTCTTTTACAATAGCCATCTACAGCAAGGAAAAAAAAACCCGAATTAATCCACCGATGGTGAGACTGAACCCTTCTTACACTTCGCCAGAACTACGATCTCAAATGTGGCCAATATGGTACTGGATACTGCCCCTGTAGCACATTTGTTGCCAATCGTACTGGTCGAATGAGCAACTCAGCAACCTCTGCGCTAGTTATCTCCGAGCCAGAAGACGTGTCCAGAGAGCTAAAACCGCAGCCGACAAAGAGGTGCATTGGGTGGCGTTCCGGGCGGCCAGGGCCAAATTGAAACGGAAGATAAGACTGAGCAAGACGAACTGCTAGAAGGAACGGTGCCGAGCCACTGACCACAACCCCCTCCTGCGACGCGTACCGTATTGTGATGGCAAAGACCAAAGGCCCAACAATGGCTGCAGAGCTATGTCCAGGAAAACTGAAGGTTATTGTAGAGGGACTTTTCCCGACGCACACCGTACGGCGAGGAAGAAAGAAGCTCGTTGCAGTGGCGAAGGGGCTTAAGGTGAAGAAGGCACCCAGACGGGACGTGGCTCTGAAAGCGGCGATTCAGATATTTCCGGAAATGTTCAGAGATGTGTTGTAGAATTGTCTAGAGGAAGGCCATTTTCCGGACAGGTGGAAAATACAGAAGCAGTTACTGCCAAAGCCAGGAAAGCCTCCGGGGCATCCAGCATCGTATAGGCCAATATGCCTGCTGGATACGCTCAGGAAACTCCTAGAACGGATCATCCTCTACCGGCTGACGAAATTTACGGAGAGCGAACATGGTCTATCGAAGATCCAATTCGGTTTGCGGAACGGGAAGTCTACGGTAGATGCCATTCGAATAGTGGTAGAGACAGCCAGAAAGTCGTCCAAACAGAAGCGGAGCTGTACAGAATGAGGGTCCCTGTTTACCTGTGCAGAATTCTGAAGAGTTACTATCAGAACCGGGTGCTGATCTACGAGACCAGTGTGGGGCAGAAATCGGTAAACATCAACGGCGCGAGTTCCGCAAGGTTCTATTCTTGGCCCAACACTTTGGATCGGGATGTACAAAAGAGTGCTGACGCTGAAGCTGCCCAAAGGCATAGTGATCGTTGGCTTTGCGAACGACATCGTATTGTCAGTGACAGGCGAGACACTGGAAGAAGTGGAAATGCTGGAGACCGAAGCAATCGGCATAATTGAAAACAGGATACAGGAGGCTAAGCTGAATATAGCCTGTCACTACAAAACGGAGGTCAACCTGGTATCCCAAGTAACATTGCTAACACCATCCTGCTTTATTAAGTTTTATTAAAGTTTTATGAAAGCCAATTGAAATCAATTTGGTTTTATTATGGCACCAAGAGGTGCCAATAGGTTTCATAGTCAGGTCAGGTTTATGAGAACCCACACAGCTTGTGTACAACAATCTCAAAACCTTGTTTCTCAAAGTCCTTTTACTCCTATCAAAGGTTTTATTTCGACTTTATGAACTAGAAAAATGTTGTATTGAAATGCCGTTTTGGGACTCATCGATTTTATCTTATTATGGTCAGTTGAAAAGGCACTTTAAAACCATTTTGCCTCCAGTAAATGCATTAAACGGCAAATTGGCATTGAAAGAAGTCACCATTAGACCAAATAGTTTTATAATAGTCATTGCGTAGATAAATTGGCTTTATGACAAAACTGTGATTTTTTTCCAATCGCCATATTGATACATAAGAAATAAATGAAATGTGGCTAAATAAATGCATCAAATTTTCAATGGTATGCAAATAAACAGATCGGAGACTAATTTCGGCATTCTTTAAGATAATCTCATCTAATTCCAAGCCCTTTTCAGGAAATTCATGATTAATCCATCGAGTATATTTGTTTTAATTTGATTTATGTTGTTGCAAATTCCCATAATTTCCGAGGCGCATTAATTTTCTGCTCTTATCGTGCCAGTATTCACCATACATATAATTGCGCACATAATTTGGAGCATAAAACGCTGCAGAAAACACCATTTGTTTATGATATTTTGCTATCAAACAAAATTTCCCGCAACACCAGACCTGTTTTTTACTGCTAAATGAATCAGAAGAGCAGAGAATCGAGCAAAGCAGAACAACAAAAACCAACCTCGATTTCACAGAGAAGTTTGACAGATGTGGCCATTTGGCCACATTCTGGTGGCTTAATGACAGCCAAAAGGTTTTATGAAGGTTCTTCAATCCATCAGCACCTCCGTTGTGTGGTGGGCTATCTGCAGCTTCGCCCCCTGCATCCAGTTTTCATTAATGCCGATTGCTTCGGTCGTCATCATTTCCACTTCCTCCAGTGTTTCGCCTTTCACTGATAATACGATGTCATCCGCAAAGCCAACGATTACTACGCCTTTGGGAAGCTTCAGCGTCAGCACACCGTTGTACACCCCGTTCCAAAGTGTTGGGCCAAGGATGGAACCGTGCGGAACTCCCACCGTGATGTTCACCGATTTCCGCCCCACGGAGGTCTCGTACATCAGCACCCGGTTCTGAAAGTAACTCTTCAGAAGTCTGCACAGGTAATTATGGATCCTCATTCTGTGCAGCGACTCGGCAATAGCCTCCCAGCTGGCACTATTGAAGGCACAGCACAATATCGATCACCTCTCCACGTCTGTTTGGACGCCTTTACGGCTGTCTCGACCACTGTCTGAATGGCATCCACTACAGACTTCCCTTTCCGGAAGCCGAATGGCATCGTCAATAGAAAATGCTCACTCTCAGTAAATTTCGTAAGCCTGTTGAGGATGATTCTCTCCAGGAGTTTCTCAAGCGCATCCAATAGGCATATTGGCCTGTACGATGGTGGATTCCCCGGAGACTTTCTTGGCTTCGGTAACAACACTAATTTCTGTATTTTCCACGTGTCCGGGAAATGGCCTTCTGTATGCATGCTACATTTCTGTAGCACATCCCTGAACATTTCCGGAAATGCCTGAATCGCCACTTTCAGAGCCACTTTACGGATTCCATCCGGTCCGGATGCCTTCGTCGCCTTAAGCCCTTTTGCCACCGCCACGAGCTCCTCGTTTGAGGCTAGCATGCCCTCAACATAACATCTCTCTTCTTCGCCGTACGGTGTACGTGGCCACGTCGTTGGATCGTGCGTCGGAAAAAGTCCATCTACGATAACCTTCAGTTTTGCTCTGCAGCCATTGATGGGCCTTTGATATTCGGCATGACAATACGGTACGCGTCACCCCAGGGGTTAACATCAGCGGCTCGGCACAGCTACTTGTAGCAGTTCGTCTTGCTCCGTCTTATCTCTCGTTTTAATTCGGCCGCTCGGAACACCGACCTATGTATCTCTCTGTCTGCTGCGATTTTAGCTCTCTGGACACGTCTTCTGGTTCTGAGACAACTAGCGCGAAGGATGCTGAGTTGCTCATTCCACCAGTAAGCTGGGCGCCGCTTGTTCTTCGGCTCCAGTTTCCTTGGCATGGTTGCGTCAAATGCCCTTACTAACGTATTCGTCAGCTCGTCCGCGTTTTGGTTCGAGAGTTCGTTGTCGAACCGAAGTGCCTCAACAAAGAGTTCCTTGTCGAAGACCATCGTCTTCCACTTCCGCTCGCAACTATTTGTCTTTCGTATAGTGACAGGATTTCACTGGATGATGCTATACCGCATCGCCAGATGGTCGATATGGGTATACTGCTCACACAATATCCAGTTTATATTTGTAATCAGCGACGGACTACAGAAGGTAACATCGATGACGGATACACGACCGTCCCTGCAAAAAGTGCTGGTGGAACCTACGATTGATAGTATAACTTCCAGCTTTGCCAGAGCTTCTAGCAGGCTGCACCCTTTAGCGTTGGTACATCTACTGCCCCACTCCACAGTCCAAACATTGAGGCCTCTTTCGATTACGACCGGTCTTCTTCCGTTGAGTTTTTCAGTCAGTGCATCCAGCATCTGGTGGAACTGCTTCATGGTCGCCCTTGGGGGTGCATAGCAGCTGCATACAAAGATCCCGTTGATTTTGGCGATCACGAACCCTTCACATGAACTGGACACTACTTCCTGGATAGGGAATCTGCCCATCACTTGTATCGCAGCCATTACCGCTCTATCTGCTACCCAGTTTCCGTTATCGGGAGGAACACGAAACGGTTTCGCAATGATTGCGACGTCACACTTTGTTTCTGTTGTTGACTGCCAGTACAATTGCTGTGGTATGTCGCAATGATTGAGGTTTATTTGGGTTACCTCTATTACTGCCGACCTGCTGTCGCCTTTTTATGCACCGTGTACCTGTAGTCCTCCGTTATGTGGTCGTTTCCGTCCTCCTTTTTGCAAAGCATGCAACTCGGTTGCTTTGTGCAGTCTCTTGCAAAGTGACCCTTCTCCCCGCATTTCCTGCACAGATCAGATCCTTCAGGACCTTTGCAGTTCCTCGCCTGATGACCAGAACCCATGCACTTAAAGCATCTCTCCAATTTCTTTGGAACACGAGGAACGAATCTCAGTGACCAAACCGACCACCCAACTTTTACTCGACCCGACTCCAACAGCATGTTGGCTGCAGCTGTCAACAGACGTATCACCGCCGTCTGTGAGCTTCCTCAACCGGATTATCATGGGTGCCTCTTCAAGATCGAAGAGCATCTCACCTTTCTGGGTGCGCCTTCTCCATCAAATCCGGATCAGCTCTCACTTTTCGGAGGAGTTACCTTAACACTTAGAGAATCGCCCTTACTCCGCTCCCGACGAGGCCTAGGCATCTGCTTCTTCTTCTCTCCTGACGTTTTCACTTGCTGCTGATTTTTCTCCCTTTTGTCTTTTTGGTTGCCGAAAGTGCGCTATTCACTGCCTTCGCCTTTCTCCTCATCGTTTTTGAACTTTTTCAGCTCCTCCTCATCCCCTGGTATGTCCCTTTTCCTTTTCTCCGAGCGTGGATTTTGGGGTTCTTTTGGCGTCTGAAGTGCATCAACCGTTGCCTTTTCCGTTGCCTTTTGGCTGTCCTCAAGCAACTTTTTGGCAGTCTCAGCTCTCATCCTCAGTGCGTCCTGCTCGCGTTCGGCTGCAATTACGGCAGATTTAACACGCGTCACCATCTCTTTGATTTCCTTGTGGACGTTGTGCCTGTCCTTTACATTATCGTAGAGTTTGTCGATCCGGTTTCTGACTACCTCCATCGCGTCGTTCTTCCCAACACTGTTGTGCTACTGCTGCGTTGCGGGGTGAACAGCTGGGTCAGGAACCCCTGTGACTTGCTACTGCTGGTACTTGCCATTGAGGAAAGCTGGCTTAGAACTGGTACATTGCTAATAATGTAAATATTGTCCACCGAATTCGCCAGAACTCCGTCCGATCGAAATGTATTGGGCTTTGGTTAAAAGGAAACTTCGAACAACGAAAAGCATAGCGATCGATGAGACTAATTTCAGGCGCAAATGACAAGAAGGCTGCAAAATTAGTGTCGGATGACACTGTACACAAAATCATGAGAGGAGTCAAACGAAAGGTACGAGCATTTGGATACAACGCATCCAATTGACTTAACAAAATATGTTTGTATTTTGATGTACTTTTCAATAAACGTTTCACTGTCGATTTTCCTGTTTCTTTTAATAACACTACTTTTTCGCTGACGACTTTTTGCTGTGCAAGTTCTATATTGTCCATCAGTGTATACTAAATTGATGGTAACCTACAAAACTATATCCATATTCAATGTTGTTTTGGAAACGATCAGAACCTAACCAAAACATCATCGAACTTGTTCTAGAGACACCTTGCATCACCTTCCATTCTCACAGACACTGCTCACACGGTGTATGGCACTTCCAAACCAAGAACAGAGAAAAAATCATAAAAAGTCACACTTGACAGTACCGTTTCCTAAAAAAGCCAGTGCACCTCTTAACAAATTTCCCGCGCACACTCACTAGCAGTTAGCCCTTCAGAAGCAAAGAAACGGACTTTCTTCCCCATATTACATTAACCCTTCTCGGGCTGCCGGAATCCTGCCAGGTCGATCCTCACGCATATTATAACAATAAATTTAACCCCATTTATAGCCGTAATAAAAGCAATGAAATAAATATATATAACGATCCCGTTTCCCACCAACGTGACCAGAGAAAAATGACGACGTATTTGCTTGAGAAAAAGCGAGAGGGCCCTTTTCCTATTCCTCAATTTTTGATAAGAACTTAGCTCGGAGGGGACCGTGGCATAAAACTCGCAAGAGACAGAAAAGAATGCGATAATACCTCTACCGTCTCAGTTCGACTCGATCCGATATAGTCATTACCGAAATGGTGCAAATTGGTGAGAACCTTTCCAAAGCACTGGCAAGACCGTTGCGCAATCGATCAAAAAAACCGAAATAATCCTGTTATTAACTGAAGGAAAGCGAATCAAGGGCCCATTAATCGCAATGCGAAACCTTCAATTAAAGACGTGCCTTCAGCTAAATGCCAAATTTTCCAATCTAAACTGTAGCAAGTGATATTAATAATGCATAAGGTCGATTTACATACCGCGACTCTGGCTACACCGAAAACGAAATCTCGACTGGCAAACATCAGCCAGGGGGAAAGGGTTGCATTTGCTTTTGACGAAATAAAGCAATGAAAGGATTTTCTAAAGTGCAACTAAAGTGATTTAGCACCGCAGCCAGGCAATGGTCTTGCGCGATCTTGGAGTGTCGCACAGCGCATTATTATAATGAAATGTATGCTAATAGGCTTTTGAGTATGCAGCATGATTCGCTGGTTAGGTTCGTTATTGTCACAATGAACATTACGTTTGAAATATTGTGATTAAATATTCACGCAAGTGCGATCGACGGCAGTGCGGGAACATTGCAATCTAAAATTTCGTCTCATTATTTCGTGCTGTACTCACGATGGATTGATTGAAGAAAAAGCCGTGTTATTTGTATGTATATTATTGACAATTCTGAAATGGCTCAACAGTTTTCTCTAAATTATCTATAGAAATAAGTCGTCCCAAACAGGTTTTTTTTGGTTCTTTATTTGATATTACAATTTCATGATTGATAATTGCATTTAGCTTATTGCAGTTAAGCCTGTCCACGTTAAATTTCGGACACTTTTATTTCAGCGTAGATTTTGAATTATTTCGGATTGCTGAAACGTTTCACTTATATGACAGCTGAAACTATCCTCTTTATTTCGTGGCACAACATGTTAAAATTCTTGTTATATTCAGTAACATGGCGTTGAATCAAGTGGAAGTGCGCAAAACCCGAGTTTATCGGACGCGATCTTTCTTGCCAAGAAACTAAACTACCGAAAAGTACCGGGCTTTGTGTTTGCACAGCGCTTGACTGTGGATTGGAAGGATGGAAGAGGAACAAATCGAAAAGTATGCTTCCGACAAATGGACAAGAAGGTGGACGGATTTCGCATTGTGACAAGAGGCCAAATCAGGCCAAAACAGGTAGTTTTAGTTTCTTGGTATGATCGCGTACCGATAAATTCGGATTTTGCTTCCATTCGTACAAAATGCGTTTGCGCACTTCCACTTGATTCGACGCCTTTTTAATGAATGTAAAAATTTTGACCATGAACTATATGGAGAGTTTCAGCTACCATATAAGTGAAACGTTTCAGCGATCCGTGAAATAATTCAAAATCTAACTGAAATAAAAGTGTCCGAAATTAAATGTGCCTGTCCACAAGACTGTGTTTAACAATTTGTACGAAATAACCTGTCCAGGAATTCCATTTTGAGTGTCCCCATTGAGATCGTTGATGTTTTTGTTTGGAAGCCAACATATCGCTCACCTAAATGAAGGTCTGTAGCTCGGCCCAATGTTCGGAAATTTTGTTTGTACTAGTTCTTCTTTTAACAGGGTGAATTGCATACATTTTGGGGCAAAGTTATGAGTCTTGTCAAAATATCTTCTGAGATTTTCACATTTCCCATGTCCGAAAATTCCTTCGAAAACATATTTGCTTTTTGATTATTTTTTAACTGAACACGCATGTTTAAAGTCAATTAAGTCAGATTTCAGGAACTCGTTAATTTCGTCTGCAGCTGTTGATCTTCGGATGACGGGGAGCGTCTGGCAAAAATCACCGACCAGCAATACTAAAGCATCACGATGATTTTCACGCAGATCGTGCATTGTTAGATTTAAGGCTTTCAATGATTTTTTATGCGCCATCATGTACTTATCTCAAATGATTAAGGCTTAAGTCATTTAATATCTAGACGCACGTTTGTTTGAAATGTTATGTTTTGAAATGTATTTTTTTTTCTGTTCGTAAAAGCCATGATTCGCTTTGTTTCAAATAAGTTATGCTTCATAGAAGCCGCCAACCGAGTATTAATTTTAAGACACCTGCTTCGAAAATCTGACGTGGTCCGTTTCAAAAATGGCAAAGTCGTTAAATTGGCTAAGCCGATCGTGTGCAGTGCTCTCAAACATTTTCGAAACCGGCATACTCACGCTGTTACTGCTGTAACAGACGTTGTCTCCATTGTATTCGGTGCATGGCTGTACCTCACCAGCCTCGCGCCTCCTACACGTTCCGTCTTCCACCTGCTCTCCACCGTAGATCATACGCAACACCTTCCGTTCACAGAAACCAGGGACGCATTGGTCCTCCGAAAGCAATGTCCATATTATCTAGACCGTTACCGGTCTAATTTATGTCTTGTAGATGGTCAACTTGGTAGTTGGGCGAACTTTGTTCGATCTTAGTGTCCTTCGGAGTCCAATGTAGGCACGATTGCCAGCCATAATGCGTCTTTGTATTTCTCTGCTGGTGTCGTTATTGGCGGTCACCAATGAGCTCAGATATACGATTTCATCACCGTCGATCTGAACGGCAGGATCATAGCAAGCGTCATAGTGAAACTAAGGACCGGAAGTTGTATTTGAAGGTGTTGAAATCGATTAGTGCAAACTCAGGGTTGTAGTATTATGATATCAGCAAGTAATTCAATTCAATTCAATGCACCGTCAAGAGGATTCCTCGGCGAGAAGGATTTCGATCGCTTCGGGCTACTAAGCAACCAAATAGGACACTGAAGCAGAATCTAGAGGCCAAAAGACGTGCCTAAAAGTTGTACAATGAGGATCTTACGAAGTACCAAGGATGAATCCTCATGGATTATAAGCAGCTTCCCAAAAGTTCTATACAACCAGTGGTCGAGGTGATATCTCCAGCAAGTTCAAATTCGTTCTGCCGATAAATTTGAAAGAAAGTATATGATCTGGCAAGGTATTTGCAGCTGCAGATAGAAACCCAGGCTTTCGTTGCACACAGGATTATGGATTCCGAAATGTACATGCAGGAGTGCCTGAAAAAACGTGTTCTTCCGTGCAGTGAACCTGCAACCTGCCATGCTCACAGTGAACCTGCAGCTAAATTGCAGCTCAAAATTGAATTAGTCGTCCTGAAAAGGGCGGATTTGAAATTGTCCGCATATGAATTTAAACCTTCTTGGTCTATTGAAGAAGCAAGTTATTACAGCCGTTGCACCTTACCAAAAGGATTACACACACAAGCACCTTATTTCGCTTCCTCGCGATGGCGCCTACCGGCTGGCAGCCGACTGCCTAGTACACCACTGCATAATCTTTTTTATTTTTTTTTTTATTAATTTGTCGTCAATCAGTAGTAGACCGTTTTGTTTCAATGATATTTACATTTTCTGTCACACTTCTTAAATATATAGTACGCCTTAAGAAACTAACCTATCAAGTTTATATTTTTAATGTTTAGGTTATCTAATTACATTGAAGTATTGCTTCAGTTTTGTTTTAGTCATAGTGAAATCAACATTTTCTCCGTGCCTATTGTAAGTTGCCATCAACTGATTAAGAGGTGCAAATTTAGCGTAGTTTGTGCGATAATTGCTTGTAGTAAATATATTTCTATTTCGTAATTGCCGGGACGGAATGTAAAAATTGAGTTTTGATAAAAGTTCTTCTGAGTCAACGCGTTGCGCAACAATATCATTTACGAATGAAACTAATGCAAATTCACGGCGCTCCTTTAATGATTGGAAGCTGATAAGCATACAGCGTGCTTCATAAGATGGAAGAGGTAACCTTGTCCAACCTAATTTACGAAAGGCAAACAGTAAAAACTGCTTCTGTACCGATTCTATTCGTTCTTCTTGTATGACTGAGAAGGGTGACCAAACTACGCTACAATATTACAGTATTGACCTCACATATGCAATGTACAATGTTTTTATTGTGTACGGGTCATGAAAATTGTAACAAAAACGTTTTATAAATCCAAGCATATTGTTTGCTCTGTTGATGATAGTATTGTAATGTTCAATGAATGTAAGTTTGGTATTCAAGACAACCCCTAAGTCCCTTACTCTTTTACATTTTTCAACTGGCTGATTCCCTAAATTAAAAGTTACGTCTGGGGTGCTTCGTTTCCTACTAAAAGTAATCGAATTACATTTTTTTACGTTCAGCTGCAAAAGACTTTTGTTACACCAGACATAGAAAACGTTTACTTCTTTCTGGAATGTCATGATATCTTCTTTATTTCTTATTTCTTAAAAATTGTGTCATGTCATCAGCATAAACAAGAAATTTAATGTTTTTAAGTATAAAGGAAACGTCATTTACAAACAAAATAAATAAGAGGGGGCCTAAATAAGAGCCTTGGGGGACTCCAGAGGTGACATGAATAGGGTTTGATTTCTTCCCTTTGAATCTAACTATTTGTTGACGGTTAGTGAGATAGGATTCGATCCATTTGAGAATTCCTGGCTCAATGCCCATTTTTTGCAATTTAAAAAGAAGCATGGGTATGTCAATGCGATCAAAAGCCTTGCTGAAGTCTGTATAAAGAGCTTCTACATGGTTACCATTATCCATTGCCATCAGAGAGTAGTTTACGAATTCCAGTAAATTTTTGCTAGTTGATCGTCCTTTTAAGAATCCATGTTGCTTGGTAGTCATTCTGTTTTTGATTTGAGTGAACAATTTTGCATTAATAATTGCTTCAAAAAGTTTAGGAATGCAAGATAAAATGGCAATTCCACGATAGTTACGTATGTCAGATTTTTTTCCACTTATAAAAATAGGTACTAGGTAGGAATTTTTCCACAGCTTGGGAAAGATCCCAGATTTCAGTGACATATTAAATAGCCAAAATAAAGGTGCTGTAAGTTCCAATGCTAAGTTTTTCATAAATATGGGTGGTATTCCATCAGGACCGGAACCTTTAGAAACGTCTAAATTTTTCAAACCTTGCAAGATGTGTTGAAATTCGACTTGACTAACTCCAATGTCCCTAGAAAATCCTGGGAAGAAATCGAAATATTCATAATCGCGGTCTTCTTCTGCAAATGTGGTATATATTTTTCAATCAATGGCTGCCTAGCAACGGTTGCCACCGCCAGCTGCCAAATCCAACGTTGACGACTTGCCGCTCCGTACTGCCGAATGAGACTAGTGCAGGGTACATGCCATCGCCAGCTGCCAATCAATACTGGCTCGTTGATCCGAACAGCTCCAGTACTGCAGAACGAATGAGAAAATTGGGAAGGTGTCCCCTTTTTATATCGTTCACTGCTGCATATGAGACCTCCCTTGCTTACATTTGAAATCTGTGATAGGAAAGTACTGTGCATTTAGTAAATTTAACCTGCTTAACAAAATTATAAGACATCACCTTTTATTTTCGTTATTTTCAATAGTTTATAAATTTAAAAAAAAATTGTGAAAAGATAATTTTTGATAGTTTTGATTGATACGCGGGAAAATTCCAACCGATTGATGTAAACATCGTGTAAATCTATCGAGCATTTATGAAGTTATAAGCGTTTAATTTGTAACGATATTTCGTGACGGTCGCTAATTTTAAGATTTTCAATTGGCACCCTACCATTGCCGTAAGACGTAGTCTACGTCAAAATCTAAGTATGTACTATTATTACTACAGCTAAAATGTGTATTTCAATAATTTCTACAATTTCCTTGATCATATTGAAATCGTCAAATTTGAACAAAGTACTAATTATCTCAAAAACCGATTTTAAGGTAGTGCTGAAAGAAAACCAATTATATCTCTTTAACGTTAGGCTCTGGAAACTTATTGTCTTCAGCATTTTCCTCAAATTACCTGGTCTACAACTTTGTCGAAGACAATAACCCGTTATCTCGTAGCTGGAAAAAGATATAATTTGAAAGAGTAGTTAAGCCCTTATAAAAGGTTAGGTGTGTGTGTTTTTTTTTTTAAATATGCGGAATAACATTTTGAGCAATTCTTCTGAAGACACTTAGTCGATAACATGATGAAAAAAGGGTGAAAATGTTTTTGACCGTCTTTTTTCAGAATTGTGCCAATGTGCATCGGGGTGGATTTCTTCGAACAGGACATCAATCCACCCAACTGCCCTCAATTCTGTCCAATAGAGAAATATTGGACAATTGTTAGCATCAATTGAAAAAGACTGGGACGGTGACTCGGGATGCAACAGATTTGAAGATATTGTGAAACAAAATGGCTCAGGTAAGCCAAAAGGGGATCCAAAATATGATGAGTGTTAAGGAGTGTATCGAATATAAGCTATCCACATACATTTGCGTTGTACGCATGTATTTGTGATGGTTTTTTATGCTCTGAATACTGCATGCTGTGCGTTTGACTGTCAGCTTTCTTTTGTTTACTTGTTTGTGCGGTTCAAATTCTGCGTTTTCAAAATGTCGTGTATTGAAAAGGAATTTCGATAATTAAGGTTCTGGACACATGGCTAAGTGAGAAGGGTATTACTATGCGAAAATTGGCGAAGCGGTTTGGAATTCATCATGCGAGTGTTAAAACCATCATTAATAAGTTTGGGGAACACTATTCTTTGGATGAGCTACCAGGAAGAGGCAGAAAACCCGGTTCTTCCAACCCAAAACTGGAGCAGAAAGTGGTATCTCTAATCATGAAGAACAAATCAATGTCAATACGTGATTTGGCCAAAAAAGCAGGAACGAGTGTCGGAATGATCCAGCGTATCAAGAGGCGAAACCACCTGAAGACCTACAAGAAGCAGAAAATCTCGAAACAAAGTGCAGAACAGAAGAAGCGAGCAGCAACAAGGGCCCGGAAATTGTATTCGCGTCTTTTGCAGCGTCCGGATGCATGCGTTTTGATGGACGATGAGACCTATGTAAAGGAGGACTCAAAAACCCTTCCAGGTCCACAATACTTTACTGCCGTCGTTGGGGAGGATGTGAGCGATGCGGACAGGTCGATTCAAGTGGAGAAATTCGGTCGAAAGGTACTGGTATGGCAAGCAATATGTTCCTGTGGTTTGAAGTCAACCATTTTTTACACTACCGGTACTATAAATGCGGAAATCTATCGATCTGAGTGTCTCCAGAAGAGATTGTTGCCTTTATATAAGAAGCATAGTACACCTCCACTGTTTTGGCCGGATTTAGCGTCGGCTCACTATGCCAAAACCACTCTCAATTGGCTTGCGGAAAAGGGTATAGATTTCGTTGAGAAAAATATCAATCCACCAAATTGCCCTCAGCTTCGACCCATCGAACGTTACTGGGCAATCGTGAAGAGGGTCTTCAAGAAGACTGGTAAGGCAGCTGGTAACATGCAGGAGTTCAAAAAAATTTGGGCTCAAGCGTCCAAAAAATGCGATGCAACACTTGTCCGGAACTTGATGAAGAGCATTCGATCCAAAGTTCGAAAATTCGTAAAGGAATAACTTAAATTTCATCCGGTCTTCATTATGTTCAAGTTTTACCTCGTACAATAAAGGATCAATTTTTTGTATGAATAAAATATCGGTTTTCAACATCATTTGAAAGAAAGATAGCTTCTTTCCGATACACTCCTTATTCGAAGAAAAGTTAAAGATTTCATCAAAACCGAATCGGAATAATTGATTCGCTATTTTTTCTTTAAAATGCAATAAATAAACTCCATTCTGGGTAGTCAACATATTTATTTCATCAACATGGTTCCGAAATAGATTCGTTTTTTTTTGCGTCCAGATATTGCTCAAAGTACCCACTGATGTGGTAGAGGTGTTACATCTGCTGGCATATCAAAACACCTCATCGACGTTCGCCTCACGCCGCAAGACTTTAACGCATCATGAAGAGATCCTTTTTTACGGTGTCGTAGAAGGATCCATAGGTATTAATTTGAGTGTGAATCCAAACAATAGAAACATCATCACTTAATAGGTTTTATTACGAAAATATAAGGTTCATGCTGGTCCACGCTTCCGCTCCGCCATTAACATGTTCTTATGCTAACTTGATGAAATTTTTCTAGCCCTTAAATCTTAAAACGTGTTGTAGTCTGAGCAAAACATAATCAAAGTGATCGTTACTTGCTAGGTGGAATATTGGATTATTTGTTATCTCAAAGTTCTAGCTATCATTTTGTTTTTTATTTAGTGTAAATGATCGCAACTCACATCCCAGAAATGAGTGAGCTATCACCATCACAAATTGGGTTTTACGATCGATGAATGATTCAAACTAAGTCTAGCCTTGAATTTATGGGCACTCCATATTAATTTTCAAAATTTTACATCCCGACCAATTCCATCATCTTCGAGAACCTTGAAAATTCTCACACAACTTAGATAACCAAGAAGGTTTCACAAATTAGGTGAAACATAGTCAAATATTTATACATTGATAGCTTCCTAAAGTAGGTCTCTTCCCACAATATGCCTCGTCAAACAATCGTTAAAAAAACTGATCAAATTCTCAGTTTTGCCTATTCCTCAGATCAACAGCTCAACGAAATTCTGAGGTCGTTCTTTACCTTCCTTCTCTCCGTCCAAACTTGGAGAGCAAACAACCCAACGCCAACACGACCCGAACGAACTGAAATGTCAATTTTACACCTTTGTTTGATTACAGGTTTATCGATCGTAAATCATCGTCCTGGTTGCCCGGGCCAGGTCGTCAGTCGGTGGAAAGCAAGACGCGAGCAAATCAACCTGGCAGATATCCCATAGAGAGCCGGAGCAGTGCGTGAAACATGGGTTCATCATATCTAATTTAAACAAATCATCGAATCATAATAAATTTTCCTCGGTTTTCGGGCAATATGAGTTCTCTGAGCCAAGCGAATGACTATGTGGAATGTGATTGTGGTGTCTTCGGTGTAGGAGGGGCCAAGGGAGGGGACCATCATTTAACGCAGGGCAGGTGATTATAAGTTCGAAAGGTGAAATATGGATAAGCAGCTTGTCCGTTTTGGATTTCTACGCTCGCGTTGGAACCAGGTAGGTGGAACACATTAGGCGCATTAGAGTTGCCTTAAAAAAAAGTATGTAACCATATCATTAAACACCGCTATAACCCCTTTGCCAGATCGGACAGGATACTTTCAATATCGATACGCGATGCGGGCGCACCTTCCTGCCTGACCCGAGCTTTGTTGAAGAGAGCACACAAACACCGACCACCACCACCGCCGCCGCCGAATGGCTAGTAATTTATGAAACGGGGCTAAAAGGTCATGAATTTGATACTTTTTTGGCGCCCACCTTGCTGCTGCTGATTGATGCCGCTAGAGCAGGAACATGATCGAATTTTTCAAACAAGTTTCGTTTCGCTGGAAGGATGGTGACGAGGCGCAAAATGCGTTCGGATTGATAGATCGTAGAAGCACCTAACGCTGGCGAGCACATCTCATCCGCCTGAGCAGCTGGGGCGGGGGAAAGATCGTTGAGCGGTGCTTAGCTGGTGAGTGATAAGTTGCGATTAGAGGATGGATCGGGATGTTGAGCATCGTAATTATGGACTTTTTGGATCTGGATCAGCGGATGGATGATGACTGACGGCCGTTAGGACCTAATCATCTCGTACCAATCGGGGCAACGAAAATTCTAGAATTTGAACAAGCAACTTGCTCAACTTGTTATTTTTCTTAACTAGATCTTGAAAATTGACGTTGCATTTAGGGAAATCTTAGATCGCAACTAGCACAGGTGAACCAAGGGCTTACCGCATTGGCTTCTGGCTAGTCTTGCAGACCTCGTTTGTTTGTGTTACTCATTGGGACTGGGGCAAAATGTGCTCGCGCGCCCGAGCTTTGATTTGGTAATACGAGAGGGTGTTTGATTATATTTAATAAAATTCTGATAACGGCGGCTGTTTAGCTGTGGGGCTTCTGTGCACCACTATTTATTGCAGTTGCTGTTCGGCCACAGTAGAAGTGAGAGAGCGAGCGCCTGCTCACAACTGGGTGCACTACTGTTGCTCGGTGTGGCCATCGTTGTACCCACGCCGGTGAAGATTAATGTTAAGGTCTTATTGCAAAATTGCAGGTTTCGAAATTCAATTTTATGAATTCTCCCGGTGGTGTTGGTGCCAGCACCACGCAGTGGTTTATTATTTATGGAGTGTGATATCATCTCTCGATGGTGTTGATGCCACAGACTGAAACCAGTAGGGTTTCCTTTTCGCACCACCCGGGTTATGGGCTGAGAGATGATTAATTTTGTGACAGATGGAGCGCTCTTCAAATTTGTAACCGTCGACGTTCCTAACAGACCTCTAATCTGCTGGTGTGAGAACAATAGCTTGCAGCTTTTGCTGAAGCAAAAATAAGAAAAAAATCGATGGGGACGATCAACCTGGTCGAGCAAACACCTTTTCCTGTTGATGTTTCCCTCTCCGGTTTGTGACGAGAAGGCAAGTAGGTCCTGGCAGGATTGGTTGAAAAGGTGTGCAATCTGTAAAAGCGAGGGAATCCAGCATCCCACCGGAACAGAAACAGGCAAAAAAACAAGAGAAAACAGGAACCAAAACGAGATTTGTTCACTGTGATACACATTTTATGACCGGGTGCTGATCCTGTCCACACACATGCAGCGCTCAGCCCTCTCATTTAGATACACCGTTGAGAGACGCTTGCCTCATCTCCCTACTGTGCTTCATTATTCTACTGTTTTGCCAATCTCCGATTTCAGGTTGTTGTTGCTTTTTGGAACAGTTTCTCCCCCCATAGGAAGCTTGGAAGCAACAATAGCCACCGTCAACCCCTATTTCAGGTTGGAAATTTTTAACGAACTCTACCCCTCATTACTATTAAACATATTGAGAGTGGTTTTCAATTTATTCCGATGCTCTGTACATTTCGGCTTTCAACGTTGTTTTGCACCTTGAATGTCATGACTAACGTGAATCGCATTGTGTTCAGTGGACTGGTTTGTTCCGATAGTTCACGGATAAGGACAACCTTGAACAACCGCAGAGACAGTGGCGTAGCGATGGTATGAGACTGACCTCTACGATGGCAAGTTGTTCGGGCTTGGCTTGGGAATTTTGATGTTGGATGACATCCTTTGAAAACATATGAAGGTTTAAATTGGAAGAATCAAAAAGTGGAAGCATCACGTAAAGTGGTCACTGAGTCAAACTGTCAGTGTTGTCATATTGTTGCAATTGTGCTCTCTTATACACAGTTGATCATTTAAAATTGGTACGACTGAGCCAAGTGAGATGCTTATGGCTTTCACAATCTCTATTACTTTCAATCTCAGATCGACAATTCACATATTGTGAATTTTTGCTATTATTTCGAATGACGAGTGGCGTCCAGTTGTGGCGTCCAGAACGTTTGGTATATTCCGTGCTTGTACGGCCACCTCGAAATTCAGTGAACCACCTTTTAACCATCCAAATTGATGGTGCAGAGTCACCAAAGGATTTACAGTGGGTTCAAAAAGTATTCGTCTGCCTGCATATTTTCTAGAAAAACGCAATGTTGAAGCATGTTAGAAGTAAAATAGTACAAGTAACGTTCAAATGTGTTAGATGATAGGGCTACACAGCATTATTGTTAAAAAAAGATTAAAAGTAATCCAAATCCTTAGCGATAACATCGATTCATACCTTAAAAATTCATTTTTACGCTAGCTCATAAAGTATTCGTCCACTTGAATAGAAACCGCTTAAAAGATCCACACGAGAGTGACCCTCTTTTCCGACGCATGAGCACTCTGGTGGAACCAAGCTGAAATCTACTTAATGACAGATCACTGCATGTTTTTATTTTGATTGTCCTTGGAGTAGAACGTAAGAAACGCCATGGGTCGGAAAGGTAAAGAGGCGAACCCTGAAGTAAGAAAACTCATCCTGCGTTTGCATAATCAGTGTCAATCATCTTACGAGATAGCAAAACTTGTAGGCAGACCCCGTTCGACCATTCAATCGATGACTGATCACTTTTGCGCTACAAAAACTTTGCAGAACAAAAAACGGAATGGACGTCCTCGATAGTTAACTGAACACGATGAGCGGTTTATTTTGAGGGAAATCAAGAAAAACCCAAAAATAAGTGCACCAAAGTTGGCAAGCGAGTTGGAAAGAAGAGGTACCAAGGTATGTACTATCCGAAATACCTGCAAAAGTATCATAATAGATATCATGGCCGGGTCGTTCGAAAGAAATTTTGGGTGAGTGATGCAAACAGTCAGAAGCGGCTTAATGTTGCCAGAGAGCATCGATTTAAGAAGGAAAACTTTTGGAATCAAGTCATATTTTCTGATCAAGGCAAATACAACATATTTGGATCAGATGGCCGGCGCATGGTATGGCGCAGAAAGAATACTGAGATGCAGCTACAGAACCTCTTTCCAACAGTTAAGCATGGTGGGGGTTCCGTCATGGAGTGGGGGTGCATGAGTGCAGCTGGTGTGGGAAAATTGCATTTCACTGAAGGGATTATGGATCATAAAATGTACATCCGAATTTTGAAAGACCATTTAAATCCCAGTGCTGAGAAATTGGGACTACAAGGAACATACATCTACCAACAGGATAACGATCCCAAGCACACAGTTCAAAATACTAAGCTATGGCTTTTGTATAATACCCCCAAACAACTCCACAGAGCCCAGATATTAACCCGATAGAGCACCTGTGAAAGATACAGGATAATGGGATTAGAAAAAAGGCACATTTCCAACAAGAAGGAATTGAAACAAGCTTTGAAAGAAGAGTGGGACAATATTCCATCCTCCGTCACGGCTAATTTAGTCAACTTCATGCCGCGAAGACTACAAGCAGTCATAGATGCACAGGAAACCCCAACCAAGTATTAATTTCTATTCTTTGACTTCTGTTTTCCTGTAAATAAAACGTCAAAACGAACCTAGACGAATACTTTTTGAGCACGCGGAATATGGCGTTTTTTAAAATGTTACTCTGATTACATTCATTGTAATGATTTTTTTTTAATTTTGAATAATAAATATGAATGATTCAACCTGCTACTTCACTGGACAATTGTTTTTATTTTCTAGTGTCTATCACGCTCCAGGATTGTCTTTTCGTAAGAAATAAGTATCTAGACGAATACTTTTTGGACCCACTGTATCAAACTAAGCCTGGGTTTGAGTGATAGTTTTTTTAAAAAAAAAAATAATTGAAATTTTAGGGGGGATGAAAGGGGGGGGCGGGGGGGGGGAAAAAAAATAGTTTCAACGATCCAATATCTCTGTCTCGTTCAAAACAGCAAGGTTATTCGTGATTGTTTGCACCGAAATAGATCTGGGGCTGCTGTTTTCATTTGGTAACTGTCGTTTTCCAAGTAGAGGAAATAATAGCTTAGTCAATGGTACTATTCTTGGCAATTGATTTTCAAACGCCTAATTCTATATACTTTTCCACTAGAGCACTGAAAACATTCAAATGATAATTCGATTAGTGCACTGATAGGCAAAATAAAGTGCCCACCTCATCATTTTTGGAATTTCTCTCATTTATTGGGTTCAAATTTAAGTAAACGCACTGTAGTCTTTTTTGATATCTTATTTTTTATATTCTTTTCACGTTTCACTTATGGACGAATGAATCAAAAATCGAGCTTTTTAATCGAAAGTGGCGAGTTCGTGTGTGGTGCAGATCGGGTGATGAGCTTCAGGAGCGCCACATCCAAAGCACGGTGAAGCATGGAGGAGGAAATATGATGGTCTGGGGGGATCAATCCCATCGAGAATTTGGAAGCGATTCTAGATGCCAGGGTTGACAAAACTGGTCTTACCAATGAATTCAACTATTTTGAAGCTCTGCAGCGCGCCAGGGAAGAGCTTGATCCACAGCACCTAAAGAATCTGGTGGAGAGCATGCCGAAGCACCTGCAGCTGGTCCTGAAAGCTAAAGGAGGATACATAAATTATTAAAATGCTTTTCTTTTACTTAGGTTTATCTTCCCGGGAGCCAAAATGAAGTGGGCACTTTGTTTTGTCACTGTTTTTTTTTTCAACACTAATTGTTTTTTTTTTTCTTCAAGTTGAACACCCTGTTTCATTATTATTCCATAAGTGAAACTTGAAAAGAATATGAAAAATAAGATATCAAAAAAGATTACAGAGTGTTTACTTTAATTTGAAGTAAATAAATGAGAGAAATTCAAAAAAAAAGATGAGGTGGGCACTTTATTTTGCCTATCAATGTAGGCTTTCATTTATAGACATTGATAATAGTGAAAATTGGCTATATTTTTCTTCAAGTAAACCAAATTCATTCGAGCTTCAGAGTTGTTACAATGCTTTCAAATTCGAGCATAAACAAGATTGACCACCTGAGGCTACTACTTTGCTATTGCCAAATCAGCTGGTTTAACACAGTTTAACAATAGATGATGCATAGGACTAACACACATCTGTAACTAAATTCAAAACTATTAATCGAAAACCAAGGCAACTCCAGCACCGGCCCCACCTGAATGCAGTTCAAATAAAGGAAGGGAATATGTTGACGTTACACTCGCCTTATTGGAAGCATGAGCATGAGCATGAACATGATTGACCGCCCGAGGTTGCTACTCCGTTGTTGCCAGATCAGCTGTTATTACACAGAGAACCAACAGATGATGCTTGGGACTAACATACATCCTCAATGTGTAAAACCTGGTAATCCCAATCTAAGGCAATACCGGCGCCGGCCTCGCCCGAATGCAGGACAGGTAGGGAATGGGTAGGAATATGTTGACGTGATATTCGCTTTATTGGAAGCCGCGGAATCTACTGCACTTCCACGAGAAGCACTGGGATTTTGGATAGCAGAATTGGGTGGCAGCAGGGTTCGTTTTGGTAAACGATAAGCTTTCAAGTGTAATTAGTACCGATTTCCGATTTGATTTAAACCAACAGTAAGGAGGCTATTGGGGCCACTCACATAGTGTGATTGTGGTTTTTCGTTGGGAAAACAAAGTGATATTTAATAATGCTGAAAAGCCGATTTTTACCGGTATAGTACAGTAAGGATGCTATTGGAGCCACTCACAAAATGTGATAGTGGTTTTTCATTGGGAAACTACATACTACCAAAATGTCATGTAAATTTCTGTCCCCTGAGACCGACACATGCAAGCGTCCTTTATCACATAAGAATGGGTTGAAAGAGATGAGAAAATAAATTCAACCAAACACATCTTTTGTCAAATTGCGTATGTGTCAGTTTCAGGAGACATAATTTTACACGAAATCTTTCTTTACGTTGCCCGACTTTTTACATACATGAATTACGTCTCGTGTAAAATTCATAATTTCTAAGTGTGTAGGAAATGTCTTATAATGCTGGAAAGCCAATTTGGACCGATTTAAACCAACAGTAAGGATGCTATTGGGGCCACTCACAGAGTTTGATAGTGGTATTTCATTAGGAAAACAAGGTAATTCATCTCAACGCTTGAGTACCAACTTGGACCGACCTACACCATATCTACACCGACCTTGGACCGATCTACACCATATCTATACAAATAGTCCGGATGCCGCTGGAATCCCTTACAAAATGGGACAGTGGTTTATTTGTGATAGAGTGGCCCGACGAGTATGGCGAACGAATAATTTGAATCACAATCAATTATGTACCTCACCACCGACCGATCTTACCCGGCGAACCACGACTTCTGATGCTCACTCGATCACTCGCGCAACAATAGGCAACCGAAACAATAGACAAAACGGTACGCCCGATAACAAAATATTCTGGAACAAAAGTATCGACACAACCGATTCAACCGATTCAACCGATGGCCGACGCAAACCTATTAAAAATAAATTTTATTCACATAGATACAATAAGTAACAATTACCTGTCTTGCTCCACGTTCTTGAAAGCACTTACTACCTCACGAGCCGCCTGTACCCAACTCCGCATGTGTCCGTCTAGTTTCCGGTACATTCATTCATCTTTATGCCTAACTTTTAAAGTTTTGAGAAATAGAGAAATATTAGATATTGTCTTCAAACTTTGGTAGAAATAAATTATTTGTTGCCTGAAAAGAAACAAAATTAAGAACAAAGAAATAAGTAGAATCCTTGTAGTCCATCGGATGTTCGAAGAGCTTATCCATTTCTATGAAAAGATACAAAGAGTTATTGTTGCGGGCTGTTGATGGTTGGTGATAACTATGTGTTGAACACTATTGGCTGAAATGAGCATTGAATGAGAATAGTAGGAACATGTCATTGAATAAATGACTATAATACTAAGTTGTTTATTAAGCTGAAGCCAATTCGAGCTATACCTGATGAGCTCAGTCGTCTGTTCTACTTAAGCGAGACATTCCCACCGCCTAACATGCAAGTGAGCGGAATGTTACAACTTGGAAAAATTGTAAAAGAAATCGATGAATCAACCCTCTGAGATTTATCGCTAATATGCTATTATGATAAATTTACAAGCTCATAACTGCATGCTAGTTTATATGAAAAATGTCCAAAAATGTTTGTTGATGTATCTATACAAAAAAAAACGTGACAAGGGGGTTGGTGAGGTTATAAAACCTTTTTGCGTGTCATAATTAATGGACGTTCCATTAGTTCAATGTACCCAATAGGTTAAAGAAAGTTATTTGTTAGACTTCTGTGATTTTTTTGTGGCTATATAAGGGTAACGGGATGTAATCATAGCCTAGCTCCTTCATTCGACCTTATGTTATTAAAGGGTGTTCCGATCAAAATTTGGTCAAACAGTAAAGTGTGTGAGGCGATCAAAGTTTTTATTAATAAGTCAAATTGTTTTTTTTTTTTAAGTTCAGTTAATAAAGAATCAGGGGAAATATTCAGCTAAGTTTTCTTTTTCGGATGTGGAATGGGGGGTGCCTTGTTTTTCATATTAAAAAAAAATATAAGTCTTCTTGTTCTCTTTTTTCGGCGGAGCACGACAGTGTGCTGTTGTGTTTTTTGTCCGTATAACGGTTTTTTTTTTTTTGAGGGTGCGTGGGGGGCATTTGTGGTTGGGGGGGGGGGGGGGGGGGGGGGTTTTTGGTGGGGGGCACTAAGGTGGTGGTGGGCTAAAGGGCGAACACGAAATTATTGCGACACCGAAAACGTCATGCCAATTTTCTTATAATGTTTAGAATCAAACCAAAATTTTAGGGTAGTTTTATACATATATTTACTTCAAAAATCAAAAGAAAAGTTAATCGATGGAGCCTTGAGTGTAAAATTGAACGCATTTTCGCTTGATGCCCTCCATCAAAGTTTTTACAGTGTCATCCGGTACCAGTTTCTCAGTTTTTTTTTTCATTTTCTTAACATGTCCTTATCGTCTTTGACTGTCTTCTTGCTCTTCCGAAGTTCCCGCTTCAAAATTGCCCAGTACTGCTCCACCGGGCGCAGCTCCGGACAGTTTGGCGGATTCATGTCCTTTGGAACAAAATGGACAGAATTGGCCTCATACCACTCCAGGACACTTTTAGAATAGTGGTATGATGCCAAATCTGGCCAAAATAGCGGAGCTTCGTCGTGCTGCTGCAAGAACGGCAAAAGGCGCTTCTCGAGGCACTCAGATTTGTAGATCTCGCCATTTACTGTGCCCTTTGTCACGAAAGGCTCACTCCTCAGTCCGCAAGAGCAGATGGCCTGCCAAATGAGATGTTTGGAGGCGAACTTCGACATTTTCTTCTTCTTAAATTTGTCGTCCACATAGAACTTGCTCTTGCCGGTGAAAAACTCCAACCCCGGAATTTGCTTGAAATCGGCTTTTATATACGTTTCGTCGTCCATCACACAGCAGCCATATTTTGTCAGCATCTTCTCGTAGAGCTTCCGTGCCCGAGTTTTAGCCGTCGATTGATGCCGCTCATCGCGGTTTGGGATGTTCTGTACCTTGTATGTATGTAGTTCAGCTTTCTTCTTTGCATTCTGGACGTAGCTCTGCGACATGCCGATCTTTTTAGCCAAATCACGGCTTGAGACGTTGGGATTTGCTTTAATTATCCGCTTCACCTTTCCCTCCGTCTTTTTGTTCTCCGGTCCCGGTTTTCTTCCAGCTCCTATGCCGTGGTCCAACGTCAACCGCTCCTGGAACCGCTTCAACACTCTGGAGACGGTTGAATGGTGAATGTTCAACATTTTTCCCAACTGCCGGTGCGACAGGTCAGGAAATTCCAGGTGTTTGGAAAGAATTTGTTCTCTCGACTCGCGTTGGTTCACCTCCATTTTCGTTGAATCGAAAAACACGACTTCGAGTTTGACAGCATGTAAACAATACACATCAGTGAGAAAGTGTGCAAAATTTGGTTGATTTTTACCCAATGGTAAAAAAGTTATGCCCTGTTGAATGTGTCGCAATAATTTCGTGTTCGCCCATTACCATTCCATGGCCTTTTTTCCGTAATGGAAAGATGCCAAATCCGGCCAAAATAGTACGGACCCTTGGTTTGGCTTAGGGAAAGGAGGGGGGTTTTGGGGGTGGTAGGTAATCCGGGTGGAGGAAAGGTGGTTAGGAGGGAGAGGGTACAGAACTTCATACGAATTGGGAGTTGTGGTGAAAAGTTTGGGGGAAATCTTGGGGGTGGGGCGGCGGGTCACTTTGTGGGGGGCCGTTTTAGCTCTATCCACGGTTGAAGGCGCCACTCCCAGCTTCTTTTGCGACATCTCGGACGGAGAGGTTGGGGTTCCGCTCGAAACAGCGGGCAACTCTTTTTGTCGTCGCTGTGGCCTCCGGCTTTCGAATTCCCCCTCAATCCAGCTTTCCTGGCTGTCGACAAACGTTCATCGAACACTTTCAATACGTTGGTAACAGTTGATTTAGTCACATTCAACCAACTTGGCGTGAGAGTAATTTGGATTTTCGCCATGCACGTGCAAAATTTTGATGCGTTGCTTCTCTTCCTTCGACGACATTTTGATAACTGAAGTGCTAATCTCAAAATCAAAATAGAGGCATGATGCTACACGCACATATCTTTATAATGAGGGGTGTGCAAAACTTTTTAATGCATGATGAAAGGAAATGCGTCAAGTTTGAGTCGACCAAATTTTGATCGAAACACCCTTTAAATCAGCCATAATCAACAAAATCATGTTGTTATCGGGATTACTGATTAATTCCAAAGCAATTGAGACATTATTAATCAATTTATAGTTATTCACATCAGTGCAATGTTTGATTTCCTTAACTTTTAAGACACCATGACTTCGCTGGCTATGCTGAACAGATTATCTGCATGATCTTTGAACTAGAGCTTCCATTTCCCGGTGGTTTTCGGCATCCCGGGATTCGGGAAATTTTAATTCTATTTCCCGGGAAATCCTGGGATCCCGGGACAATGATACATTTTCTACACAGTGTTGGGAATCATTAATTGCGTTTTATATAAGAATTGGTTTTATGAAATAAACAATAACAAATGAAAAAAAAAAACGTTTGATGGGTACATAATTATTAGAATTACGACTTTCTCTTAGAAAATGATTTCAAAAATAAAATTACAATAACTTTTTCATCAGAAATGGACGAACGCTTCTTGCTGCAAAAATTGGCCGAATCGGAGAAAACCCGTTCGCTGTCGGTAAAGGTCGGTTTGGTGGATTTCAAGTTGTCAAAAAGTTTGAGCAGATTGTTCGTCAACTTTACGGTTAAATAGTTCGTGCATCATGGCTTCCTTATAGATAAATTATTCACGGTCTACTGACTCAATTGAAGGTGATTTCTTTCAGAATGCTCTTAAATAGCACTCTCCATTTCCTGCTGGAGAGTAAGTTCATCCGGGCGCAGCGATGAACTTCTTGAATTTGGTGACACGCATGTCTCATGATTTACCATTTCTAGTTCAGAAATTTCATTATCTACGACCTGGAGCACGTTGACATTTTGCTAGTTGAGCCCATTAGGCTTAGTGGCGTTTAACGCACGACAGGACAGCGCTATTTGGATCGCACACTACAGTGCGAGTAAGAAGAAGAATCATTTGGAGGAAAAAAACCATAATTCCTCTGAATGTGCCAGAAAGTGAAAGGTGATTAAACATCAAGAAGCCAAATATGCTTGTATTTAAAGAAAAATCATCAATGAAACCAGTTCCTGACTTTGTCGCAAACAGATTCTGTCATGTACTGCGTCATGTAGTTCATTGGAAATTGTGTTATTCTGCGGCTTAATCTATCTAATCTAATCTAATCTCACACTAACGCAGCCAATTCTTGAAAGCATCCTGGAAAATGACGTCTTCTGGAATGCATCATTTTTCTTGTCATCGGCCAGGCCAACTGCGTAGTGTGTGCCGCAGAGAGGATTCCAAGAAATAGAGCGATTCCAGAAAGTGTGTCTGAAATCGCTCTACTACTCCGAATCAAGGGAAGGAAGAAAGCGTGGACCTCCCGTACCAAACGCCTCCATATAGAGTTAAATAATGTGATAATTTGTATTTATCGTTGGGAGCATAGATGCTAGAAAGATTAGTTTATTTGCTCCTTTTGCCTGTGGGTGGACTTTTGGCATTTGAACCAAAAGTCTGGCAATAATTTGCCATGGTTATAGCGCCTATTTGGTTAATGGAATTAGGTGGAATTTAAAATTAAAAAAAAAAACCCGGGGTCCCCCATATACAAGCTCATCGATTTAGAACCACCCGGTGGAGACTTGGGCCTATACCCAATGATTTCATTATCTCCAATCCGCTCAACCAATCGCAATGTTTTGTGATACAGTGGACGGATTATTATAATTTGAGATAACTCAATGCAGACGTCTTCCAAAATTGGCAGATCGACAGGCAATCGGTGGAGACCTACCTGGTACCTCACAGCAAGATGCTTAGGAGGCGGACCGGAAGATTTGATGAGCTACC